>JAIUND010000513.1:0-66954 GCA_034699125.1 Gisinianus flammeolus
CACTCTCGACTGGAGAGTGTAAATTAGCTAGTAATTTCCATATTGCGTCGTAAAGAGTGTGTGCATAAATTACTACGAAATTGATCATTCTAGTATATTTCCTTCATACCAAATATCATTTCATGTTGAACCACCTATGTACATCTCTCCTTGCTATTAGACGTGTAATGTAGTTTGATGCATTCCCATCCCACCCAATTCTCTCCCAAGGAGAAAAGTGAATTGAGAGGAGAGAATTGTCAGTGTCTGTAGGTTTTGGGGAAATGTGTATGTGCGTGTGTGTGTGTGTGGCTTTAGATGAAAACGAAAACGAAAATGAAAAGGAAAACGAGGAAGAAGAAAGGAAATTTTTGGATGGGCTATTGAATCTATGGTAAAAGGGGGGAAAGGTAAGAGAGAAAAATATCTAGAATCTAGACTTTCTCCACTTTTTCCTATTTCCTGACTCGGTCTCGGTCTCGGTCTCAGTCAGTCCCTTCCAAGAACCAGAATTCAGACCCTGATACCTTTTCCCCTTCTCTCTCTCTCTCTCTCCCTCTCGCACTCTCTCTGCTCAGCCCAACCCCTCCCCCCAAAAAAAATCCCTATCACTCTTTTTATCTTGTCGAAGAAAATTTTTCAAATCATTAAATCTTCCCATGAATC
Organism: Gisinianus flammeolus; assembly: GCA_034699125.1. Classification (NCBI taxonomy): domain Eukaryota; kingdom Metazoa; phylum Arthropoda; class Collembola; order Symphypleona; family Katiannidae; genus Gisinianus; species Gisinianus flammeolus. The sequence goes on from JAIUND010000513.1 coordinate 646, forward strand.
CTCTCTTTTTTCTTCTTCCTCTCCCCTCTCTCTTGCTCTTTCTCGCGGGTGAATGTGCGTACGAATGGAGGACGCCAGCATATTTGGTTAAGTGTGGAGTCATTTCCGTCGTTGAACATCATTTGTTTCACTAACCTCGTTTTCCATTCCGTTTCTCGTCTCATCCCCCTCCTTTATCTTCACCTAGTCGTCGGAGTCATATGAAACGTGTCATCTATACTTTCCACTTTTTTTCATTCTTTTTTCTTTTTACTTTTCTGAGATAATCCCAAAAAATTCAATTTCTCTACCGCAGAGTCTCCACCTTATCGTTAGTCAAGTTTGTTGACTTTTTTACATTTTAAATTTAATACACGTTTTTGATGAGAGTCTGAAGAGAGAGAAAGAGAGAAGGATGTTGAGGCATCTAATTATTATTATTATTATTATTATACAAAAATCCAAGGTTACGAGTTTTTTGGTTGCAGATAACTCCTTGAAAACAAATGAGACGTTTTGTAAATAGGTATGTATTTAAAAATTCATGATTCAAATCCTATAATTTAGAAACCCACTTGGAATATATTTGTATATTATTATTCCTAGAGGAAAGAAAGGGAGAAAAAGGAGAAAAATAGGGAGTTCGTGTGGAAGAGAGGACTTTTTCTCATTAAATTGATGATGTAAAAAAAATAGCTCTTTTTTTTTTGTCATGTGTACACACTACACACATTTTATGTTGAGCACTTTATGAATATTCACGTTGTACCCAAAAAAAATTCCTTTGCTCATTTTTTTCTGATGGTTTGGCTGTTCCCCCACAAAAAATTGCTATTGCTACGTATTGCTATACTGCTGTTGCCATGATCCTCTTTTGTGGCAGTAAAAATTTGTCTTTGAGAGTTCTGTACTTGAGACGAGCCGAGACAAAAGAAGAGAAGATTTCCCCATCTTGAATTCTTCCATAGACCGCACACAGACTTCATTAAAATTTACTCATCGTTTGTCGAGTGTCGAGGAATTTCTGTTGACTTATTTTATCTACAATGTCACACGATCACGACCACATTTTTGTTTTTTTTTTTTTTGGCTCAGAAATCCGAATATGTAAATTTCCTGTGTGTGGAATTCAAGTTAAGGTCAAAAGTAAAAGTCTAGACGAGAGACGGGAAAAAAACGTTTTCACATCTGATACTTAAATGAAAAAAAAAAAAATCAAGTTAATCTTGACTTTGCTCAGATATTTGGAATCTCAAGCGTAAAACAGAATAGAATTTTAATTCCATTCTCAGTTTTATATCCGTACTTTTGAGCCGAGCTGCGTAAAAAAAGGTAAAAAAAAAAAAAAGTGTCTTGGAAAAGTGAAGGAATCGAATGGAATGAATAAGCTAATGAATCGTAAAAAAAAAACCTTGGAGAAATTAAGGGAAATGTAATGTCTGTTTCACTTTCTCTTCCTCTGTACAGATGGGATGCGTAAGGCAAGGGAGAGGAGTTTAAAGAGAACCTATTCTATCTGTAATCTGTACATATACAATTATATATTGTACCTACATTGCTACCTATATTAAAGTGGGCAGATAGGGCGAGTGGAGAGTGGAGAGAGAGAGAGAGAGAGAGAGAGAGAGAGAGAGAGAGAGAGAAAAGGAAGGCCGAGCATCTGCCAAAAAGAGAATAAACTACATTGTCGACTCTCGACTCAAATGGTGGAAATGAGAAGCTGGCAATGAAATGAACGACTGAGGAAGAGACAAGGGAAAGGGAAAGTAAAAGGGAGGGAAGAGTAAAAAAAAACATAAAAATGTTCCCGAGTGTAAAATAATTTCTTCTCCTCCGGCTGTCTTTTGAAAAATCAGCATTGGCAGCATTTTCACTTTAACCTTCTTCAGCACTATTCATCATGAAGCATTCTTGGAGGGATTTTGGATTTACACACACACACACACACAGTTTACTTTCTCTTTCTCCCCTCTTCTCACACTCCGTCTCTCCCTCTCCCTCTCTCTTCCTCTCGCGCTCCCTCCTTAATTCCTCAATTCCATATTGAATCTCTAAAGACCGCGTTTAAGTATTTCCGATTCCCCTTTTCAATCTTCACCTTCACCATTTCCGTTTCATTTCAAATTCTCCTTCAAAAAAAAAAATGCAAATGCAGTCGAGGAGAGGGGAAATTTACGGGTAGAAAAGTATTAATTTTGTCTTTGTTATCCTCAAATTTTATAATTAATGGAAGGAAAGGTTAATACTCTCGCCGGATCTGATGAGATGAAAGATTGTGAATTGCACTTTTTTTTTTACTGCAATATGGCAACCTGTCTGTCTAAATGTCTATCCACTTTTTTTTTTTGAGATGTTTTTTCGGTCTCGGTCTCGGATTTCCATTCCGATCCTTGGTCGTCCGACCTTTCCTGAGAATGAATAATAATGCATAGACACACACACACAATGTGTCTGAGTGTGGGCACTTAGAAATTTTAAACAAAAGACGGTTCAAGTCGCTCTCGCTCTCTCGTACATTTGATTTTACTGTGAATTAGTGAGGTCTCTCTTGTACCTCAAACTCTGGGAAAGATAAAGATAGACTTAAGAGAAATGAAATATTCATGGGAGACCGATGGGGGTAGTGAGACTGTTGTTAATCTCACGGTCGCGGGTTCGGGTTCTCTATTCTGTGATCCAATCAACCGAACAACGGTAGTTTACGTTAAGAAAGAGAGAAAGAGAGAGAGAGCGGAGAGAAGAAGTGGAAGAGTAAGACGAAGATCTTCCCAGAAGATGATTCCCCTCAACCGGGGCAAAATTCTAAGACGGAAAATGAGGGAGGAAGTAACAAAATGTACAGGGATAGACAGGAGGAGAAAATATGGCGGAAGAGAGAGAGACAGAGAGAGAGAAAGAAAAAGAAAGAGCTGCGGGTTCCATTTACGAACCACGCGAACGAAAACGAAGATCAACTCTGTCTTTGCTTTGCCTTGCCTGTGCCAAGTCTATATCCGGGGCGTTCGTATCGCTCAGAGTCTCCAGTGAAATATATACAGGAACGGAAAAGCACTTTGCCTTGATAAGATTTAGAATACCTTACTTGACTCCAAGCCATTTACGATGGATGCCCGTGCTAATGCTTCAAGTAACGAAGGAGTAACGTCCAACGTTTTAATATCCCGAGATATATGTGAGCAGTCTATATGTGCATTTCATTTGTGCGTAACCATCTCTGCCTATTACTTTACTACTTTACGCACTACACGAGCAACTACAACTACACTCACACTCACAAACACACACATTTACGATCGTACATACAAAGTACACAGTATAATTCCCTTTGTTCTTTCTTATCATCCCTGGATTTCGCGTTGAGAAATATTTGAGAGAGAGAGAGAGAGAGAAAGAGGGAGATTTGAGAGCATACGCACATGCCGTGTGTAGTGTGTATCTGTAGTAGTTTTGTGTAATATACTTATGTGTGTTTGCAGTTGAAGTTAGGCGATTTGGAAGGAAGAAGAAATTTTTTAAGATAATAATAAAGTAAGAACGACTCAATATTTTTCATAAAATATGCGTCTTTGGTTACACTCTAGTGTATAATATCCCTACACATTATAGTCTACTTACAATTGACGCTCAGAGCGAGTTGAGCTCTCCATATTTTCACAACTCCACAGGGTCACAACATCAACTTGAGTATTACTTTTTAGTTTTATGTAGAGTTCAAGTTCTCGCGTAATATCTAACTGAGTCATTTCATATACAAAAATACGCAGTTTTTTTTTGTTTGTATATTATATTCATCAAGTGTATGTCGAGACTTGGGCAAAATTGCTATATATATATATGCATATACGACAACTGAATATGGTACTACGCACAATCAGCCTTTCAAATGTCTTGTATACATATACATATATAGTCGTTCAAATTTTTCCAAATTACTTTGAACCGGCAGCTCATCAAATCCTTTACTTTAAAATAGCTCATCGTCAGATTTTAAAGTCAAGTCAGGTTCAGGTTTTTTTTGTGTGAGTCTGGATTTTCCTTGCTAATTTAATAGCTCAGAATAAGTTGGGACTTGGGACATGTTTCATTTTAGTTTGTTCAAAATTCTTATTATCTGTAAACATAGGGATTTCATAGGACTACACCTATCCAGATTTTTTTAGTTCTTGTAGACAACAGACAACAGTATGGCAGGATTTGAGCCCAAAATCCGCAATGTACGATGAATATCTAGTTGTCTAGATTGTTTGGAAGGAATTGTTTCTATGAATAGCATAATATAACTACATATACAATAAGTAATTTATTATGAAACGTCAGTGTAGATGCAAATCAGAATCACAATCACGTCCATCACCCAAATGAAATTGCAATAGAATTATTTGTAGAGCGAAATATAACAATAGTAAATCATTTTAAATTACAGTCAGCTCCAATATATCCAATGATTGTTACTTTCCATTCTATACATTTTTGACACAATTTGTTGTTGGATTTGGGAAGGAATGGAGAAAAAGTCAAATAAACAAACAAACTGAGAACTGTGGAAATAGTGAAATAGGTATTTAATGCAAAATAGGGGAAATATCTGTAGTAAGTATTGAATATTGAATACTTATTGTAGACACTCGTGAAGGAATTTTGCGAGCAAAAGCTCACAAACGAGTTGAGATAAATCATTTTGGAAGTATGCAAATATCCCACTGATAAAATGATTGGCAAATAAAGAATGACAGCTCTGGCTGTACATATCTGTATATTTCCGAATAACTCGTCTTGCTGTCTCTGTGTGCATACATTCACACTCATCCACATGGATTTGTATTTGTACCGCACCACTATGAACTTTATCTCATCATTTTTTTTTCCTCACCATGTAGAGTATCGTATTTTCAAGGCCTTCATTTTTCATATTGGATCCTCCAGGTCCCCGTGAACGAGAGTGCATCTCCATTGCATTAGCCAAATAAATGCGGTTGAATGAGAATGTTTTATTGATTGATATGAATGGCGGTCATATATAACATCTAAAACTCCTTCTATAGTCGTCACAGACAAAACCCAGCACCTCAACCTTACAATCATTTTATTATTGTTAACAAGTTTATACATCCTCACCTTTTTATATTATTATTATACAGATATTTGGCATTTTTCAAAGGCGCCAACGACAACTCATCGTAAATTTAGTCCAAAAAAAAACACTCCTCCATTTCAAATGATTCTAAATAGCAAAAGCAAATCCAACAAAATACAAATACAAGAGAGAAAAATAATCTCACATTCCGGTTTGGATTTTGAATTTCTCTATGTCAAATCATGGTGAATGTACACACACAATTATGATGATTCCTTCAAAAATGGTTTGCACTGCACCACTGCATTTTTATCAAGCTCACATGCATTTGTCCGTCTGACTCCAGACTCACAATGGAATTCCAGCATGGAAAGTGAAACTCTTCAACTTAAACTCTTAAAAGTTTCTCCCCTTTTTTATCAGTCAAACGACTCGCGAGATAAGACGTTTATGACATTATGCTTGCAATGAGTAAACAAGGGGAACCACGCCGAAGAAAAAAATCCATAAGTGAAGGAGAGAAAAATGAACAAAAACTTTAGGTTTTTTTTCCGCTAATGGCTCAATGTCGATAGTCAGTTGTCTCACAATCAGTAGTATTCTCGTACAGCCGTCCAGTTTGGAAAGGTGAACAATGAAATAAGACCCATAAACCATAAGAATTTGAATACTTTTTTTCTACACTTTATATATGATGATTTTTGTAAAAAAAATCCAGTTTGTAAATTAAGCAAGGATAACTTTACATATTGTACTAAAAAAAACAAGAATAGTTTACAACGGATTGTGCTCTTTTTTCATAAGGAAATTAGTAGTATTATTATAATGCCATTTTTTTTTATCCACCAAAAAAAAATCCACCAAATTTATTTATTTATTTATGAAATTGTGAGGAGAATATGAGAATTAATTAATCATCCAAGAATTCCTCATGCTCTTCCGATGTTAGGCAAAGGGAAATGGAAATATTGGCAGACTCACACCATTGTAAATTGTCGACGGATTTGATCTGAAACAAAAAGAAAAAAACCGAAAAGGGAAAAAACCCATAAGCCATAACTACAGACGTTGAGAGAGTACATATTTTGTTTTATATACAATATATTTGGGTTCATGGACGGAAAAGTGTGTAAAAGTCTACATGTACACACAGTACACACTCGAAATATATAGAGAGAGATTTCGTTTTGGTGTACATGGACATGAAATTACGTGGACATACATCAAATTCGGATGGCATCTTTAGGATACAGACAGATAGTTATGTAGAGTTATATATTCCAGTTTTTCGAGACTCTCTCTTTCTCCCTCTTCAACGTCTTTTTTGGTCTTTTGCTTGGAATTGAAAGAGTTTTTTTTTTTTTTTTGTACTTGTTCTTGTTCTTGTTGGAAGTTGACGGGATTTGGACGGAGGATGGGAGAAAAGTGGGATATTTCTTGTTGTATATGTAGTTTTAGAATGAGAATCGGGATCGGGTTGGAGGATGAGGATCAGAGGAGTGTGTCCGTGTAGAGTGTAAGACCTTGCTGGAGCAATTCCGTCTGATACTGTTGTCTATCATGAACTTGAAGCTTCCTCAGTTTCGCTCGTCTGGCCTATAGAGCAATTTGGAATTTGGACGACGAGAAGAGGAGAAGACGAGAGAAAAAGAGAGAGAGAGAATAGTGAAAACATTGAATCCATTTATTCATCCTTTCTCTCTCTCTTTCTCTCTCTTTCTTTCTTTCTCACTCTCCTCCATCTCGCCTTTCACCACCATTATATTATATTATATGATATCGTGGCTCTCTCATTTACTCAGAAATGCGCGAAAGAAATGGTTCCCCGCTCCGATAATAGTACACTCCAATGTGACCCCAAAAAGTAATGGCCAATCTATGAATGGATATCTCTCTATCTCCACTCAAGCCTTAGTCTTAGCCTGCCTATCTGTCCTCCTCCGTATTTCTTTCCTTTTAAACCTATATATAAATTCTTTTCCCTTCTCTTCTTTTCCTCCTCCAGCAAAAAAAAATAAAATAAAAAATAAACCTTCAACTTGCATCTCTCCCTCCTTCTCTTTTCAGTTATTTCCGCTGTTCCCTGTTCCATATAACAAAAACTGGGCCTCAAACTCAAACTCATTTCAACTCTCTCTCTCTCTCTCACTCTCTCTCGCCTCCTTCCCCATCAAATACAAATACGCAAAAATTTAATTTTCGCAATCTCTTATACGTATGTATGTATTCTCTATTGCTCTCTCTCTCTCTCTCTCATTTATATACCTCGCTGTATAACTTTTACAATTGATTGTAAACTCATTTCAGATTCAGATGCTCCTGTTCCTGTTCCATAAAAAATAGAAGACTCAATACAGCCTCACAATTGGAATCCTCTCTTTAAATGTCCACGAAATTAACAAAGGCCTTGAACAAAATTGAGGGTACTATGTATTTTAAAATGGAAAGTTTGTACTTACTCTCTTCCCTTCCATTAACCACGTCAATTGTGTACACATTTGTATTTAAATGAAATTTGAGTGTAAACAGTAATTAGAGAAAGTAGTTTGTGGGGAAAAGCAGGAGGGGGGAATGTATCGTATCGTATTGTATGTACATATGCGCGCATGTAAATGTTCTTGAGGTTACTTAATGGAACACAGACTTTTGTTTCTCGTTTTGGGTTTTCCGGTGTTCGACTACATCAAGTATTGAATTCCCGTTCATTTTATTCAAGTGGTGCGAGCGAGAGAGAGTTTGAGACTGAGGATTTTCAAAAACTGGCCTTTGAATTGTTTCATTTCTATTCACATCGCGTCTTCATTGCTGTACTTGAAGAAACCTCATTCACATTGTAGACGTTCCAACTCTCTTTCTTTCTCCTTTCTCGTGGATTCACAAATTCCCTTTGAAATTTTGCGACTTTCAGCAAATTGTTTGTGTGTGCGAAGAGAGAGAGAGAGAAAGAGTGTGAAAGGAAATAGTGAGATGTCTGTATTGCAAATGCAATAAGTATATATATATACTAGGTCAATTTAAGACTAAAACTGGACTCTAAATTCTAAACTCTCTTTTTGAGACTTATATACAAGGAAATGGAAATATAGGAATAGGATCTACAGTTAAATTAACATATGCCAAGCCCATATTTAGAATTTAGACTATGCCAAAAGAAAAGAGAAGAGAAAGAAAGAAAGAAAGGAAGTTTATTAGCTTTTCTGACTTGTCCATTTCTCTATCTGTATCCAAGTTTTTTACATGTACGTACGATACATACATTTATGGTAAATGTAGTCAGAATTATTCATAACCTAATTTATTTTATGGTAAAGTCCACATGTTAGGTAAACTAGATTTCTCTTCATTGTTTCCCTGCGTAGATTTATTTATCCAATATGGATGAAATGAAATGAAACTCTGTACCGAATATATCACGTCTGAAACTGAAATTGAAACACGAAAAAAAAACTGCCCAGAAAAAAATCTTGAAAAATTTGATTCCGCTTTATATGTACTGATAATACTCCAAAAGAGTGCTCAAAAAAAATGACGAAAAGGTAACAAGAGAATCTGTTTTTGTTCCATCAAAAAATCCCTTTTCAAAAACCTAAAAAAAAAAAAAAAAAGAAAGTAAATATAGGGAAATTCGAGTGCCGGAAAACGGATCTGCGGTGGCGGTGAGTAAGTATTAAATATGCAAGGGAAGGGAGATTACAAAATTGAATTGGTGTGGGTGGATTGCACACAAGGTTTCCTCTACCAAAATGTGTATAACTGAATCTCTCTTTAGAAAAGTAAATCATATTATATTATAAAATTGGAGTGAGTGAGTGGGGGAGTTTTTTTTTACCTCTAAAGCTTGTAGTCGAACCAATTCGTGTTGTTTCTGAACTTTCCGCAAACTCACTGAAAATCCCCGTCAACAAAACCTCACAGTCAAATTTTTGGTGAAAGTGAGAAAATTCCCAAAAGCCTCACTTCCCACACGAAAACCCACATGAACTATTTTCTGTATCGGAATTCAGTAATGGAATGGATATTTTATGGATGTACCAAATGGACCGTTGAGATGTGTTCGAGGATCCACTGCAAACGGGGGAGCACATCTCGTCTCTTCAACACTTTTCGAGCTAAAATGCAAGAAAAATAATATGAAATCACAAAAACTTTATGTCAAAACTCTTACAAAAACCTCAAAAACTTTTTCTGGACAAAGGACTCTGAATATATTGTGGTATATTAGGGAGCGAAGCTCCCACTAATCGTATTACCCTGTCTGTCTGTCCGTCTGTCTTTTTCACGATAAAAATCGAACGAGTTGGTCAAACTACATGCGGTTTTTTGTAGTAACATTGTCGTCAAATGAGTACGATAAAAATTTATTTTGGTTAAACCCAGAGGTCAAAGGGGGCGGAGTTAGGGGGCAAATGAAGATTTTATGGTAAAAATTCGTATCAGACATTTAAAACAAAAAACGAATTCCGAAAAATGTTGGAAGGGGAATTTTGACTCTAAAATCTTGCTTTAACCACGGTTCAGTTCGGGACAGACAAACAAATTTGTTGTTAGTATTTTTAATTCAGACTATTTTTGATTTCACCTGCGCTCCCTTTTTATGGTATGTACGGACTGTGTACAGGTGTTTATTTCAAAATAAGCATCTCATTTCGGGAAATTTCATTCATTTTGTTGTCATCACGTTATAGTTATCAAAAGGAATCCTTTGAATGGGAATTGACAATGGATATTTGAATATATTAATTATAAACTATTAACAATACGAAACACATTGTTCACTCCTGTTTGGAGCTTTCACTTTCCACGGGAATGAATAGATCCCCGCTCAAAACGTGTCCAGTCAACCAAAAACAAATAACAAAACGAGTGAGAAGTGAGAGAGAGAGAGAATGTTATATTGTTTATACAGAGAGAATCGGAGAATCGAATGTACGTAGAAAGAGAGAGAGAGAGCGACAGAAAGAGAGAGCGAGGAAAACAACACATTAATCAATGGCTAAAATACAAATCCATTGAGTTTCCACCCCCAACCCGCACTTCGATTTTTTATCTGTGTCTGTATCAGTGCTCGTACACAATTTATACAATATCGTACTTTCCCATTCTATACATTCAACATTCTATACACGAAATACACATGCTACCGAACACAACAGAGGAGAGGAAACGAAGAAGAAGGGGAAAAAACAAAACCAAATGCCCGATGCTTAGGTTAACCGGGTAAAAGTAAAATACGGATGGGGACTCGAGAGAAACAGACTTGAGATGGAGTAGACATGGAAACAGAAGCAGTAATAGACGAAAGAGAGAAAGAGAGAGAGAGGGGGGAGGTAACAAAGGGAGAGAGAAAGAGAGAGAGAGGGGGGTAACAAAGGGAGAGAGAGAGAAAGAGAGACCTTATGATCTTCTACTTGCGTACAAATTAAAGTAACTTGGATAAGTTTATATGAAGCAGATCATAAATCAAGCTATTTCATACACAATATATTATATTCCATGTTTGGCGTTCCTCGAGTGGCCAGAGCAAATACAACAAGAAGAAGAAGAAAAACAGTGCAAAATGATACAAAATATCAGTATTGCAGATATTTATCGCAAACGAGATGGCAGATGATACAGAGAGAGAGAGAGATACATATCTGTACATACTACCAGGAAAACACGACGACTACACAGTACACACGTTCAAGCGGGTCAGTAGTATTTCAGCTGTCTGTATAGTTTGTACATAGTTTGCTGTGAATGGCTGGTAGCACGCAAAGCTATGGATTTCCATTGCCATTGCGTTTCTTCTATTATTAGGAAAAGATTTACCTTCTCCGCAGCCAAAAATCTTTCCCATTTTTTTCTCTATACTATTTCTCTCTCTTTCTCTCTTTTTTCATTGCTCGTTTGTTCTCTGTGTTCTCTGCGGTTTCCTGCGGGGAAAGAAACTGGGCAGAAAAAAATAAGGGAAACTGGGTGAGTTGGACAATCCTCGACCAAGTTCTCATGGTATATATATGATAGATGAAAACTGAAATGAAAAAACTTTTTTTCCCCTCTTTTCTTTTAGCCATAAACTAATAATAAGTATAGAGGGATTGAACAAGAAGTATTTTATAAAGAAAAGTGTGTGGTAAATTGTGGATTTGTAGAAAGAACCGATATGACGTTGTGGGTTTGGGATTACAAGTCAAAAAAAAAAAAAAAAAGTAGTTTGCTTGAAAAGTTTGTCTTGTATGTATTTGAAGGCGTGCAAAAAAGAATTTGCGTGAAATCCAATACTGAATTGTGCGAAATGTTAGAGTCCATTGACAATGGCGATACACTCTGGCAAATCACGAGTTTTAAAAGTTGTTCATATTGACTTGGAATTTTGAATTTTCTTTTACAGTTACAAGTTACATGATGGATGATAAACTTTATCAAGACATTGATATTTTTCTCATCTTTTGTTTTATTTATTTTTTTGGTCTTTTTGTCTTCTGCGGAAAAAATAGAGACAAGAAAAGCCTCATAAATCCTAATATTTTTCTAGTTTCTTTTTTTACGCGGTCGACTTTTATCGGGCCGTGTACACATTTGTATGATAGTATGTCTACAGAGAATCTCCCATAGTTTGTTGACACTAATGACAATCGTTAACCTATCTCCATATTACGATAATGAAATACAAAATACAAAATATTTGGTTGTTTGTCTCCAATAAATTCTGAGCTCTGACTTTGACTGTATACAAGTCGTCTTTTTATTTTGGTTAAAAATGCTAAATCGTGTGGAGAGATAAGACTTCAATGTGTCTTTTTGGTTGTCGTACATTCAGGGGGAAAGTATTGTTCATGAAAAATGCACATTGGAGATGATCACAATCACAAATCACACGAGCTCTACGGAATTTGTATGAAGAGGAGCAGAAGGCCAAAATGGGCAGAAGGAAAAATGCATTTGAAGGACTTTTGAGAGAGAGAGAGAGAGAGACAGAGAGAGAGAGAGAGAGAGAGAGAGAGAGAGAGAGAGAGAGAGAGAGAGAGTTGATGAGCCGGCAAAAGTCCAGTAAATGCAAGGAGAAACAAGAATGCATACGAAGAACTCGAATATGATGATGATAATGACGATGACAGCTCCTATATACGAAGAACTGAGAACTGAAGAATGGCAAAACTTTCAACTTTCAACATCTCAAGTATGAAAAGCGTAGAGAGAGAGAACTTTCTTTATGATGTTTTTCCGTTGAAGGTGAGAAGATTTTTCATTCATGAGTAAAAATGACACAAGTTAAAAGTTGTAAATTGTGTATTTATTGTGAGAAAGTAAGAGAGGGAGAGAAAGAAGAGAGAGAGGAGAGAGATTGCTGGTGGAGTAGAGAAGGATGGCGACATGACGAGAGAGCAATGAAATAAAATAGGCAAAAACTTTACCATAAAGACAAAAGAAAATGAAGCTGCTTACTCCTTATTTGGCGTATATCGTATAACTATGGACGGAGGAGAGACCATGTAATAATATGTAGTCTGTAACCTGAGTAGAAAAATTATTACAGATTCTTCGGAAAGAATTGCACTTTATGTGGCCTGGTAATTTAAAGCTGTAATCTCATTTCCACATGAATTAGTTTCCCGTCCCCATAGCTTCTCTCCTACGCTCAAAGAGCACACGCAAACACATATCCTAGGTCCTCTCAAATCTTCTCTCTCTCTCTCTCTCTCTCTCTCTCTCTCTCTAGTCACATGCAGTCTCTCTGTCTACAGTTCTCTGTACAGTCTTATACTAATAATAATGATGATGGTCTAGCCGGTGCGGTGCAATGCAATGTATGCATCACCATCACCATTAAACCCAAAGTGTATTAGGAATTAAGAACTTACATGATAATGTATGTGCATAATTACCGAGACTCTACTCGAATCCCCTTAAACTTTGTCCCTACAATCCAAACTCTCGTATACAGATATTCCTATCATAATGCACTCCACTCTCTCTCTCTCTCTCTATTTCCCCCTGTCTAATTTGTACATGGTGAGACGACACAAAGGGAAGCTATACACAGTCAACTACCTACTTTCAATGTAATTATTATTAGTTGGTTAAAAGAAGTAGAGCGTCATTCCCCTCTTCATCTTTTCCTTTACAGATATATCCCGCCATGTACGTAATAATCCTTTTTTGCATAATTTACTCGAGCTAATATTTATGAAGGAACATTCAGAGAGAGAGAGAGAGAGCTGTAGTTGTTGTTGTTGTTATTATTATTATTGTGTTGTGGCTGTGGGGGTACAAAAGTTATATACATGTTCAGAATGTTATACTAACCAAGTAAAACTCGCTAGTTTATGTACAAATGTCAATTTGGTTCACTTTGGCTGTGTACAAGAAGAAGAAAAAATGTAAAGTAATGACACTCGTTTACGTAATAATAGGCTAGAGATTTGTTGGGTGGAGATGGATATTATATATGTGGAGGAGCAAGGGAAGAGGTTTCAACTTACTAAGCTTTCCAAGCGGGTTTGAAGTAATATGTGTGGACACCGAGATGATCTAAACCCATCCTGACTCGTTCACCACTCTCGTATATGTACAAGGCGAAGGGGAAAAAATTTAACTTATTACGGATTCAAAACAGAGCGGAGTCAGTGAGAGAAAAGGAGAGAGAGAGAGAGAGAGCAAGTTCAGACTATTTGACTGGGACTCCTTTTCAGGCAAAAGATCAAACTTCAACTGCAACAAAACTGTATACAAGATAACTGAAAAAAGCAAAGCAAAAGGCTACCTAAATCATTGCACTGACGAATGACCCAACTTTTCTCTCTCTCTCTCTCTTCTTTTGACTTTGAGATGCTATGCTGCTGCGATGATGAAATTCAAATGATTGTATTAGTTTGTGCTACAATTTACAATCAAGCTTCTTATTGTTCAAAATGTATGACGTAACCAAGGGACTATCTATGATTAATTGGATTCATTTTTTTTTTTTTCTTTTGACATTTCTCAGTTTCCTGACCATTTCAAGTTCTATATGTAAAGTTGACTCAGGACTCACAATAAAAATTAATAGACATTCAGAAAGGAAATTTTATGTAGTAAAAGTAAAAGAGTTTGTTTATATTTAGCATTTTGTAGCTGTAAGTACATTCATAGATAATTATTTGGATAGCAGGACGACATCATTCAATGATAATCATTGGAGTGATGATGATGATTCCTCTAAAAAATTTTTTTAGAGGAATCAGATTGATTAATTGACAATAGCGACGGCCGCCTTTTTAATCGCTTTCTCACAATAAGAAACACCAAAAGCTGCGATATCCGTCGGGTTTTCAATCATGTAGAAAATGCTAAAGTTCAAAATCCAATCTTGAGCTTCATCATCCAAAACAAGTTGTCGAGATTCAAGATCATCTGCGGGACTTCCTTCCAATCCTGGAGCTCCTTGAATCATTGCATATCCAGCGATCCCTTCTCGCTCCATTTTCAGACGCTTGAAGAAAATCAAACCAAAGTCAGCCACATTTTTTGGACGCTCGAGCAAATAGGCAATTGTAAAATCTAGCAGAGTTTCTCTCAATTCATCGGGGACACGGTAACGCGGAAGATTCTCCATTTTTTAAACAGAATCTACATATATACAAAAGTACACAAGTTAAATAAATATTGACATCGATAGTTTTTTTTAGTAGAGTGGTCAGTCTAACAATACTCGTAAGTTGACCGCAATGAAAGTACATATTTTATTTGTATCGTACTTTAACGTGGATTTATTGAGCAATTTCTCAAAACTTTGTTCTTATTATTATAATTTCATCAAGGAAATTTTGTGGGGAAAATCTCCAAATGAGCTCACAATAGTAAGTGACGAGAATTTCCATTTGAGTTGGTTCATTACAAGAGAACTTAAGACTCAATTCAATGATTGATTGTGCGACGAGAGAAAGAAAGAAAGAAAGAGAGAGAGAGAGAGAGAGAGAGAGAGAGAGAGAGAGAGAGAGAGGATTCTCTTGCAGAAATTGTAAGCTAGGAACGACATTACTCACAGTTTTCAGTCTTTTGAAACCTGATCTATAGTTTCTAGAAAAGGATGGAAAAACATTGGGAGAATCACGCAAAGCCGTGACTGTGGATGTGTGTATTCAGAGTATTCAAAAGGAAATGGAACTACGTACAATATCGTACATGTTATATACATAATATAATATAATATAATATATAGGAATGATCCTGTGATTTCAAAGTTTCACATGCATCTGTTTGGTTTGGTCCTACACATTTATTTGTAATGGAACGATATAAACTGCTTTGCACCCAGTTTTCAGTTCAACTGTTCAACCTGTTCAAAACTCTCGTCAGTCTTTAGACAGTGAAATGGAGTGAAATATAGAGCCCACACGCACCTACTGTTAAAGTAAAGCGGGTTTTCTCGTTTATTCGTCCGGGGAAGCGGGGAATCTGTAATCATAATAATTATTGAACTTTTCCCTTTTCTTATTCAGTATTCTATATTCATATTCCATTCGAATTTGAAGAGGTCCAGTCGATGAAATCATGTGGAAATTTGGAGGTCTATTGCATGTGAAAGTTATACATGCATAGAAACTAGGAAACACATATAAACACCAGCTTACCAAGTTAAATCAACAAATTTAATTGATATAATTTTGGACGATGAAGGCAAAGAGGTTCAATCTTCAGAAAAAGAAGAACAAATTCACGTATTCACAATTTCACAGTCCAATGCGCTTATTTGATTTTGTTAATACTTTTCCTTGCTGTTCCTGTCCCTCCTCAAATTTATCATGTCAGATTTGAAAATTGAATTAAATTCAGTGGGATGATGTTTGTCACAACTCCAACAACTCAACTTGTTACTGGAATTATTATATTTGTAAAGTTTTTTCTCCTCTTTTCTTTCTATATTTCCGTTCTTTTCTTTTTCTTTTTTTATATCTCGTGTTTAAATTTTCGACTTTCAACTTTCCTTCGTCGTTCATCGTTGCGTCATAGCCCTGTTCGTCTCACCGCGTCGTATTAGCCTTTCAAAGTTGTTACTCATGCCACACGTTTCCGTGCCATTTATACATGTTGCACTGGACTCTCGACTGCTTATTATTTTCCTTATCTTTCATCGGTATATTTTCATGCAATATATTGTAAATACTACACAGACACACACACAATCCGTACTTTCATTTTACAATCTTTTTCTGGTATTTTTGCACATTTTTTTTCTTAGGTAAACGTTGTAAATTCGTAGATCATGTCTCAATGTTGAGCAGTATACATCTTTTTATTATCACTTATCCGGGCTTTTTTTTCACTTGAAAGGTGTTGAAGGGCTAGAAAAGATGAGACTTGATAATTACAAACGCTTCACCCAAGATGGCAGTAACTAAAATCAAGGACTGTTTTCCCTTGTTGAACCTTTTTTATTTCTTCCCAACTTCCCAAATCCATCCATGGTTTTAAGTGAACCATACCATCGTGCGGGCAGTATCAACATTTATATGTAACGTATGTTGTAGGTTGGTCGGAGCTGTGCCATTTAGTCTCAGAATTATTTATCACCTCATAATACCGATGGAGATTGACCCATTCCCACTTTCCCTCGGCCTACACTTTTTTTTTACTGTAGTGTGTAATACATACTGTGTATGTTGGTCAAGTCTGTATATTTATGTATATTATGGTATATTTGGTATAGACAAATAATATGTAGGTACAAATGCAAACGGAGCTCAGCCACTGGCCATTTCATTTCATTTTTTCTCTTCTCTTTTGGTCCTTGAATTCTACTTGTATATACATATATGTACTATATTATAGCTTTTCTTAGCTCCTGCTAAGAACTCCCTAATAGCTTACATAAACAGTGTCAAGAAAGATTTTTCAAGCCGTTCAAGGGTACAGTTTATTTCCTGTGGTCAACCCTTTTTAACACTAACTATTATGTGGAAAGTCCCAGACATGAAAAAGCATAAACCAAACTTTGCCTTTTCTTTTTTTCTTCGTCTTCTTCTTCTTCTTCTTCCTTGAAAGCAAATGTGCTCAAGCTCTTTGTCTGTTGTATTTCAGTATTTCTACACATATATTGTATTGTATATTGTATATACATATTAACATTACAAATGAAACCCTTGAGGTATCTGTTGGAGTATCGTACATATATTGGGGGAATATTGGTGATACTATTAAAAAATTTATGACGGCTCTTGAATTATTTACAATCCCTATCATCCGTTTTTATCTCATATCAAATAAGCGCTCCTTCCAACTTGAAAACTTGTAGGAAAATACCTTCATTTATCCTTAAAAATCCATTCTTGTACTAGTATAATATAGATACTATACTATAAATATTATAGTTTTGGGATCGCGAGAGTATCTGTGTTTGTTGGTTGACTAGACAAAAGAATTTTTCAAGGAACGTCATTTCAATTCAAAATTCAAATGTACCCACAACCTACAGATCTGGGTATACAATAGTATATACTGTAGGGTACATATGTATATGTACTTTGAATGTTTTGACATGTATGTACAGAATACATTGAATACAGGATTAGGATTAGGTATATTTTTATGGATGTCAATATATTTTGTATTCATGTGCATGTGCATGGAGGATTGAGTGAAAAAATCTTGGAAAAAATTGAATAATATATATATTATATACCTACATATATGAAATGTCGAACTGATTATGAGTAGTTAGCAGACTTGAGCTCATTTGTCTTTGTAATTTCAATATGATACATTCCATGTGAATGTGTAAATGTCAGGCCATATGCCATACAAAATACGGACATGAAAATTGAATCTACATTTTTTCTCCCTTTAGTAGCCCGTACCTAATTAATTGTAAAAGTGACAGCAATAAATTTTCGAGACCTTTTTCCAAGGAATCCAGCAAAGAAGTAAACAAAAAAAAAATGAAGAGAAAAGTTTTTTTTCCCTTCCATTTCAAGTAACATCATTTCATCATTTAAGTATTTAATGAATCGGCTTTTAATTGGATTGGAATATTCATGAGTGGTGTGTTCAGAGGACGCTCGAGTTCAAACTTGTTGAATGAGTCTTAATTGTTTCGGAAAACATTTCCTCTCCCTATCTCTCTCTCTCTCTCTCTCTCTCTCTCTCATCGCAACTCTCAACGCAGATATGGAGGAGAGAAAAGGAATAATAATAATTAATAATAACTGATAACACGGAGGCCAACAAACAAAAACCCTCTTTTGTTTCTCTGTGAGTCAGTGAGTCATCTCGAAGGAGAAAAGTCTGAAGAAGTGTAAGATCTGCGACTGCATTACATTTGGAACGAGGAAGAGAGAAGCAGCTGAAAGCTGAACTGACGATGAGAAGATTTTTTTTTTATTCCTCCAACTTCATTTTTATTTATTAATGGGTTATTAAGGGCGGACTCTCAAGACTACAAAAAATTAAAGTATTCTCCAGGAGAATTCCAAACCGACCTATTATTGCTAAAGTAAAAGTACCGTCCAGAAATGTGTACCCAAGAATGGACCAGCGTCACTGCATATAAGAATAGAACTGAAGAGGTAGAGAGGTAGAGAGAGAGAAAAAAAAGGGAGAGCACCTTCAAAAATGTGGAAAATGCGGGTATAAATCTCAAATCTCTACTTCATGACTAAAGCGCTACAAGCAAAAGCAGTAAAAACTCAAAGCTTCTCGTTTACACACAATACACAACTTCAAAACAAAATTCAAAACCATGTACGGCAAGATGTATTTTGGACGGGATGATTTCAATGCCCGTATAATTTCAAATGTACATTTTGGATATTCTAAAAGGAGGACTTTCGTTATGATACACACATATGCACACACAAACTATCCCATATATAAGTATACGTGGACATTAGGCAGTCGTCTTCGTCCATAAAGAAGGCAAAGAGAAGAGCTGGTTACTGGTTACCTTGCATTCCCTCCGGCAAACAAATTCTTGAGCAAAGGTTTTTTGTACCCTCTCCTTCTTTACAAATCTGAGCACACACACATTTCCATGTATGCACATGCACAAACAAAAGTATCGGTGGAAGGTACATATGTATATGTCACTATATGTATATAAGTTGGTTGGTTGGATTTGAATTTGACTGGGACCCAAAGAAGATTTCTTCCTCGTCTTCGTTTTCGTCGAGACAACCTGTAGAAGCAAGAGATATACATATGTACATTGTATACATGTGATCGTAATAAGGTCTAAGGGACCCAACTCTCAAAAACTCCAAGAAGACGCTCAATTACAAGTTTCGTTTCTCTCTTGCAAGCTATATCAGCATCACCAACAACCATCCACGTTTAACAATACACAACCTTCCAACATACATATACAAGTGCGTATGCCCTTGCTTAATAGCTCTCTCTCTCTCTCTCTCTCTCTCGATCCAGACTGGACACATGATCATGTCCTTACTACATACTTATTACTACTACAACTACCTTCCATCCATACATACACAAAGGTACTCATCGTCAATACTACACTACGGTACTACACAAAATACTTCAACCCACGAAAATATAAATATAAAAATACTCCGTACAGGGTGTCACTTTAACTTATTGTTCAGAAATCTAACATTTTATAATTGGGGCATTTCTCCTAGTATGTATACCTAAGTACCTACAGATATTTCTTTAAATGCGTATACAATGTATACATACATACTAGGCTTAATAGTAATGTGTCAAAAAGTCCAAACCTTCTTTCGTTCCTTCATAAATGTCCTATAATAATTTATATAAATATTATTATTGTTTAAAAGATTGAATGTCAGACCTCATAATATTTTGGACTCTCTACTCTCTCTGCATGTGGTTTGGTTTAAATATTCAAATTTTTCATGCAGAAGGTGGCGTTCAGCGGTTAATGGATGTAATATGATTATTGCTAATTCCTTTATAGGCATAGGAATAATAATACCAACCAAAAATGTAAGCTAGTATGTGAGACGAGACGAGAAACAAGGTACGAATCCGTTGTTTTAAGTCGTTTAAAGGTTTGTATGTTAAAACTCACCCTGTATAATATTATTATTACTATTATGTTCGGTCCATGTAACTTCTTCTTTTCATCTTCACTTTGCCCTTACAGGAGATTCAGAGCTATAACACACAGAGTACACAGTACACAAATCTTTTCTCACTCTTCTCGTTTGTTCATTGGATTTTTACTCTACCAAAATATACATAGACATTGGTAGGTAGTACTACTAGTACATACTACTACTAGGTAGGTCGTGGTGGTGTGGATTGTGTGTACGTATGTATGTATGTATGTGCGTTGTGTTGACTACATTATAAAGTTTAAAACTTAACCAAACTCTTCACGTAGGGAGTCCGTCCAACAGCAATAGCAAGAGAGAGGAAGAAAGCTATAGAGGGAAATGAGAAAAAATGTGTGTCTATCGCCCTTGTTGTTGCCTCTAAGCAACAAACCAACTGATTACCTTGCAACAATGGGACAGTTCAATTCTTCAGTGGAAGCAGACGGCACGTAAAACTATTTTCGTGCATGCAGCAGCTTTGACAATTTTGACAGGACCAGGAACGACTTTAAACATTTCATATTATTATTCCCTCAAATTTTGTGTCAATTATCCAGTTTTTTTCCACGATAATAAAACAAGACTACAAAATTGAATATTAAATTCAAAAGTTTCTTTTCAAAAGTAACTTTTTATTGTTGTTTTTGTTTTTTGGGGGTTTTTTTTTGTGCTGTTCTTCGAATTTCGAATTGAAATCAAATTAACTGTGTGAAAACAGTTTTATACTTTAGATTTTTAATTAGTATTGTGTGTGAATTTAAGTGCATTGATTTGATTTTGATACGGTGTGTGTCTGATCGTGAGAAATAATTATAAATATACATATATCTAATAGCTATTTATGTGGATCAAAAGTGCGAGTGTCAAACGAAAAACCTTGATCCGATGAAAAAAATCGGCAACTAAAATTGAACAAAATATTGTCTTTTAGTGTAAGTTCTAATTTAAAATTGATCATTTTCCTCTTTTACATTTTATAGTGCCTTTGGTTGATCTTAATCCAGTTGTGTGTGAGTGTGACCTTTTGAAAGACATCAAGCATCAACATTTCGTGGTGTGGAATGTTAAAATATTATTGTAGTACGGTACTAACAATAAATTAACTGTGTGAATAAAGTTATTACGTACTTGACATATTCGGACAGTCGGATTTCAAGGTCAAACGGTATGTCAAAAATATTATAAAGAATTTAGTTTTCGATACTATAATATTATGTTATGGAACATGATACCAAGTGTTTTGAAGCATGCCTGTAACATGCTGATGATGATGATGAGCATGATCGTGGTAGTATTGACGTACATAGTATAGGGATGGTATTGAAAAAACAAAATTAAAATTCTTTCAAATCATTTGGGTAACAGGTGAATGAGAGAGAGAGAGAGAGTCCTGCTTGGAATTTGTTATAAGATTACGCTCAGGCAAATACGTGTAATGCAAATGATCGTTGATTGTGGAAGGATTGACCGGAAATTCCTCTGATGTAAGATTTGCATGAAAATTATTTCTCTACATTTTCTCCTTCTTCTTTTTTGTTTTGAATTATACAATTTCATAATAATAATTTGTATACGATGATAAGAGAGAGAGAGAGAGACCAAGTATTAGTAAAAGATGAAGACGGAGAAGGAGAAGAAGAAGAAGGGGTATATAAAAAAAAGAAGTTGGGAAATGAAGTGAGACCGAAAATGCGGTAGTCTGTTAGTTAATATCTTTTGAATGTGTACAGTCAAGTCCACATACTAGTAATTACACTAGACATTATTTTATACAAGTTTGAAATCCGCCTATGGCGGAATGTTTTCTTGAGGAGTAGTCCGTCAATGCAAATGAAACTGAAGGTCGAACAGAGGCTGAAAATTAGATTGGAGGATGTGTGTGATGTTTTGATAGATGGTTGTTCGTTTCTCCGAGATATCCTTCTCTTCTTTCTTCTTCTTTCATATTACACTTTGATAATGTATATGTATATACTTCTTTATTCTCTCCAAGTAATAATCTTCATCTTAAATGTTGTTCTGTTTACTCTGTCCATCTTTGACGAGGAGGAGATGACTGCATTGTATTGTTTTCCCCATGCTCCTCACCCCGAGAACACATATAACAAAACGTAGTAACTATGAATAGTTCATTGGTTTCTTTTTTTTTCATCCTACAACGTCCACCGTGCTGCGTTCCGTTTCATTCCAATGATGCTTCATGTTCAAACTCTTCTATATATAATATTATGAGTTTATGAGCAAAGCTACTACTACTACAACTACAATGATATGTCAGCTCTCATTGCGTATTGATGAGCTTTTTCTCTGTTTATTTCTTATGGTAATAATATGCACATTACTAAAAGAATACAACATATTGTAGTGTAGTTGTAGAATATCCCTTTGGATTTTTGTATTCGTATATTGATATTGATTATTGATATAAACAGGAGATAAAATACAGTCCACGTTTACATGTACATGTGTACATGCTTACTTTACTATTGCTTGCATTCATGTATATTAGATTTAGGATGTGGTTCCTTTAGTAGAATACTTTGTGGATTGTGGTGTGTTTGTATGGACTCGGTCTATCCAAGAATATTTTTTCCTTTCTTCAAAATGTTTCATGTGGACGTGTGTTATTATATTACGAAATACGTTATTATTATCAACCTTGTCCCTAGAAAATGAAATGAAAGGCTTGCTTATAGTCAAACTCAACCTGTGAGTATATATGTATGTGTATACGACGAGTTAAAAAAAGGAATCTAGTTGATGCTCCCCTTGAGTGGAGCGACTTAAGACCTCAGGCCAATTTCCACTGGAGAGGAAGAGAGAGACGAAGAATGGAACGAAATGGAGTAATGAAACATTTGTAAATCAAGTTGGAAATATTTTTCTCGTGGATTGCGTCAGTATTTAAGTATCCATCTGTCTAGTTGTTCCTCAACTTTGATTTACAATTTACAATTATAACCTTCCTGCCCAGATACACAACATACACAAATACACACAGTACATACACACACATTCCATAATGAGAAGGAAAAATCCGTTCCATTCCTTTCATTCCAAACGCAAAAAGGCTCAAAGCTCATCAGCTCACCTCCTTTTATTATTCTTATTATCATTGGTTGGTTCATATCATCACGATTAAAGCTCCTGCTCTTCACAAATGCACACACACACTCTATCACCAGTATTTTTCTCGGTAAAAACTATATACCTTAAACCTAAATGTACGTGCGGGCATAACTATTCTGTATATTATGTAGAGAAAAAATGTACAGAAATGTTAGAAAATCCTAGTGGCTATTCGTCGAGGAAAATCTTTTTTGATAAATCTGTGTAGTCGAAAGTGTGTCTTTGTTTCAAAACTTTAGACTTTAGAGGGCAAGTCAAAGAGCTGTATGTATCAATTACTAGAGCATTTCCATCACGTCGTCCGTGCTCGTGACTGTACATTTTTGATTCCGCATCCACCATCAAGCGTCTTTCTACCACGTGCAAACATCCTGCAAAGTATCTCAAACCTCATTAAGGGATTTCACTTTACAATGTCCTAAAAAGCTTTGTATTGGTTAAAAGTTATTTTTAGTAGTTATTTCCTACCACACATAGATTTTTTTTTTTTGCATCAGGATATTACATATATATTTTTCATTTCGTTTTGGGTGCATGAGAGATATAGTCATAATTTATAACGTGAGTGGGTAATACCCACTGGGTATATACAGTATATGTAATACAAGTGATATGATATGAAATACGACATACGACCAAGGAGTTTAAAGATATTCCAACAAATATTCCAACAGATATTCCAACAAAACTCTTAAGACCACTTAAGTCTTAAGCTCACCACTTCCCCCTTACACCCGTTTCCTGACAATTTGTCCACCAGAAAGTTTAAGTATTGTTGTAAGATTAGTCAAGTGTTCCCTTTTATTTTGATTACAAAATTTCAAGCTTCTATACGACATGAGAGCAGCAGAAACGACGACGACGAGTCTTTTTTCTTTACTTTCATCTTGGTCAAAAATCAACAGATGGGCAACACTTACACCGGAGCAAACTAAATATTGTTAATTTACATGTTTGACTTTTAACTCACGCACACAACTCCTCTGTCAATATTTTCAATTTGCTGGAATACGTACTACGTACACATAGAATAACAAACTTTCTATAATAAATATAAATACATGTCGAATGATATTTTTTTAACAATTCGACATTACAAAACTATTTTGTTTCAAAATTTTCAAAAGTACATACATATGTGAGGGTTATGAATAGACAAAAACAGACTGCTGAAAGCGATAGTAATGTTGCAGATATAGATTTATGGTGTAGGAAAGATATATTACTATTATTATTATCATATTTGTCGACTGTTGACGAGCTTGGTATAATAGGAAGGTCTTGAGGATAGGTGTCGAATCTCGCATTTATGAAACCTTCCGGCCGTAAAACCCTTTTAATTCTTCTTGATTTCCGAAGGTTTCTTTCCGCACTCACCTTTTAATAGGTCGCTTCCTTTGAAGAGGTCAACTGTCTGACACTAGAATGTGAAGTTTTATTGATGCCCATAACCAAACTAAATGTTTTATACTGCGGGTTCACAATTCATAAAGACTCGAGAGAGTTTTGGAACTTTCTATTCAATATATCACACTGTGAGCAAACAGTGAACATCTTACCAATTTAACGACTCCAATGCATATACTACATATATACTTATTTTCAAATTGGACAAATTCTTTCCAATTTTTGGCTCTTTTCAAACTTAAGTGCATCCGTATAATTTAGTATACCTATATAATACTATATATACGTAGAATTTTCTGGATCAAGAAGAAAGGCCATTCATCAAACGGGCAGTTACTACATACATATAGAGAAATGTATGTATGTGGAATTTTTTTTTAGTTGAGTAGAGAGTTATATTGAGCATATAGGCGACAGACATGATTAGTAGGAGGTCTTTTTTTACTTTTTTATGCTCAGATGAGTCAAAGTTCATGTGGTGAAAAGGAAAGAAAAAAGATTGTGACTGTCAGTTGAAATAAAGGAAGAGACATTATAAGTAAGACGAAGGATTGATTAGAAGAATTTGAGACACTAAGTCTGCCGTCATTTCACCAATTCACGACCTTCATTTAGATTCGATTTGACACCAAGTAATTAACGTTCAACCTGTGTTCTCTCACACTCTGACTGTCTTACGGGGGGAATGACATGAGAGTGGACGTGCGGAGTATATCTGTGTGACACTGTGTGTGTGTGTGCGAGTTTAATGTGTAAAGCTTATGAATGGCGTTCCATATCGTTAATGGAATATATGCAGAGTCGAAAAGAATGACGAAGGAAAAAAACTTTTGTAAAGGAGCAAGTGATTTGATGTCGCCTGTTCCATCCTATCTCGTGATTAGAATAATTTATTCACAACATGTCATCTCGAATGGAGCTTCTCGCATTCAACATTACTCATTAACGAACATCATTCCGCACTTTTGTTCACCAGGAGGTACCTCCAATGTAAAGCTTACACATTACCACCAATCCCCAAAAATCACCTTTGTTATGAATAACTCAGAGATTCATTTAAATGTGTGTACAAATTAAGGAATCACCTACTGTGCTCAAGAAGACATGGACATACACTATATAATCACAGTGTAAATTGTAAATTATATTTTGGCGTCGTTATTTTCTGATCGATACAATCATAAAAATTATTTCTTGTTAAAGATGATCAGATGTTAATGATACAATGTATGGAATTCAAACGCCTGTGTATGGTAATTTTATCGTAGGAAAATGTGACTTTATATATAATTATTATAAGGATTATGTGCATTCAGAGATTAGCATTTAAGTATTAGGATCATTCATCCGCACCTAAAGTGATATTTAAAAAAAATCTGGTTGGTTAGTTTGTATGGCCGGTAGCAATTTGAATTTATTGTCGGCTTTTCCATATACATGTATATAATATGTGTATACAAATTAATGTGACCAGTTTACGTGGAAATGATATGTTATTTGGTAAATATGCGTACATTATAATAAAACTTAAATTGTGATGTGTCGGCTTTGCCCTGGAAAGTCTCTGTCTCTGTGGTTAGTGGTTGTCGTATACAAAGACAACCGTCTTGTTTTTTTAAATATCTCTTTACAAAAACCAATATCAAAGGAAACTCTCTTGCCACATTATATTGTACTTTTTATACACATTTCATGCTTGTATATATCTGTCTGTAGTCAACGTTCTTCCTCACTTTCATACTCAACATTTTATTTTGAATTCAAGTTTTATTGTTCGTACAAATTACTTTATTTTTGAATTTAAATGACTGTTTCATTGTCGACTGGTCGTTGACAACAGCCAATGACCACTCCCACAAAAAGACATTTTTTTCTAATTTATTTCCAAAATGTACATTTTTTGGTTTTGCATTTTATGGACTAGAGTTGTCTAGTCACTAGACATTTCATTTGAACACACAATTTTTTTATTGTAACGGTCAAGTTCAATGCTGTCCGTTGAATGCTATTGCGATTGAAAATGGTGATATTTTGACTTTTTGACGTGAGAACACTGATTTGAGGTCCACGTTAGGCATATCTACCTACACACAAATCTCTTTTTGAACAGGATATTTTAATGATGCTACATACTGAGAAAATTCTTGTATACTTGAGTAAAATACTGATCACATCACTCAATGTAGAAAGTAGAATAAAGTTCATTAATATGTCTGTATATTATTATTATTATTATGAGGTGATATTCGTGAAAGTGTTTGTTCATTTGTCTTGCAGTTGATAATTTTGAACCAATTTTTGTAATCAATGTTTTTGGGGTCGGGCAAAACAAGGAAAATAAGTTTTGTAGACTAAATGTTTTAGTAACCCCCAAAGTGTTAATTTATGCATACCGTACGTAATGGATTATTGTACATTAATATTCTTACACATCCTTAAAGTGTTTTCTACGTGTTTGACAGGAGACTTTGCAGATAACAAGTGAGAAATTCAATTAATTGTCTAGGTTGATTGTCAATTTGAAACTTGGACTTGAAGTTAACGACAAAGAATTAGAGTTAAATGATAAAAAAAAACCAGTGAAGTCCCTTGTAGGAAAGGTAATCAACACAACGGCAAAGGAATTACGAAAAAGAATTCAGCCGTTAAAGTAATTAGTAATTAGAGGCTGTAAAGTGAATTAAATGTCTACCGGAGCATGAAGTAATAAATAGTAATATTGAAATGATGAATATTCATGTGGCATCTCTTTCGTGAGGCATACCTGTGTAGTAACTGTGTACTATGAGTGTATATAGAATATCTCTACATAATATTCATCTTCAGCTCAGTACATCAATTCAAGGTGCTAATGGTTCTGCACACTCTTTTTTTCAAACTACTCTTCTTACAATTATCTAGCTCATTATTCTGATTCTGTTCAACCGTATTTTCTGCTCAGAGTGACTTTTCATGTAGAGAATGTATACTGTGGACTTCATGTCTTGTAAATTACATGCACTAACTTTCACCCATTTCCATATGAATGACTGATGAAAGAATGTGTGATCGTTTAATTTTTTTTTGTTACCCCACACTGTTCTCTGCCGCGCAATCCTTACGACGATTATGATGTATAAAGTCACACAAGTCAAGCTTGAACTTTCATGTTTTCTACCGTTTAACTTTTCATGTATGGAAATTAAAAGGCTTCAATCCATACACATATCTTCATGGTATGTTTTTATTAATTACTTCCTTGCAAAATAAATACCGACACTATATAAAAAAAGCCTTTCAACGCTTCTTCTTCCATCGCATCTTTTACGAGATGTTGTTTTTTTTCCTTGTACAATCTCTACGGAAATCTAAATCAGATTACGTTTTATGTCTTAGATGATGTTGATTGGCGATTATAAGCGGAACTTCAATAGCAATTTTCAATGTAAACTTCCGCACAAATTCTATATTCATTCACACCAAGATTTGCTGTATAGAAAAGAAGAAGGAAAAAAATTAGCCGATGAAAGTTCAGGCATGCAATAAGATAAATATGAATTTGTCAAAATTTGACTTATTTAAATTTGTTTGTAAGCAATTGCAGCTAGGCGTATTTTTCATTATTTTTCCTAAGCATGAGATCACTGCATTAATCTCAAGTAGACTATCAAATAAATAATGGTAATGGGGAGGATAAATGAATTTTCCTATTGTTTTTAGTTCCAAGATTAATATGGCTTTCAAATTGTCAAAATAAATCTGTAAAAAGCATTTGAAGTATTGTGAAGGAAAGTAAAATGTCCATTGCATTGTACTTATTTACTCTGTAAGTTTTTTTTTTTGAACAAAAAGCTTAAAAAGTTTGTTTTTGCAATGTTTAATGGTACTCAAAATCTGACTCACTATATATGTGCTTTGTTTGTTCTGGCTACACAATCCTGACTCTTTAGGCTGTTGCTGTTGTGCCAACACTAATCACACCGACACTCAGTACCATAACATGGTTGTGTACTTAAAAGGTTTCTTTTGTGCAAATGTCTGTATACACACATTACACACACGCCATGCCATGGCTTTGAAATGGGGATTTAGGATTTTGACTTTTGGTTTCAACTACATATCTGCGTATCATCCAGACAACACGAGAAAAGCGTCTCTTATAATATTATTATGAACGCATGAACATAGATATGCATAACATGATGCACAAATCCTCTCCTTTCTCAGCAGCTCTCATTGATTCGCAAAATTAAGATTTTCTTTTCAAATGTAAATGAAGTGAGTGCGTAATCTTCTAGCAATTGCATTGCGTTCATAGACGAGAGGGAAACGAAGGAGAAGAATAATCTTTTCAAGGTTGAAGGTCAATTTTCTACCTTAAACATTCTGTTGGAAAACTTAACTTTACAGTATGACTGAAAGAGTCAGAGACAGATGGAATAAAAATTATGTACTGAAAATAGGAAAAATTCTGCTCCGCCAATCCTATACGATATTATTCCTCTTCTACCTATATAGTCTGTGCGTGGTTTGTGTGTGTGCATGTACGTACTGAAGCGGAGTCAGTCGTGGTCATGAATACAAAATAAACTTAATTTCATTGAGAAGAAGGAGCAAAGTTTCGGGTTGAGGTTGAAACCAAAGCTTTATATTGCAACAATTGTAGAATACAGAATGAAAGATGGAATATTTGTCAGATATCTTGTTTTCTTTCTCTCGTATGTGTTTGAGTATACGCAGAGAGAGAGAGAGCATCATCATTCTAAATAATTACCAGTGAGTAGAGTGAGCCTCAACTTGATTTTTCCTCTTATTTAGATGATAATAATATATTGTAATATGAGTTTCTACTGTAGATATGTTATGTGTGCATGTGTGAACAGACTACGAATGAAAACATTCCTTCATCGTCTGCCTACCTTCCCTTCCTTCTTCTTCTTCTTCTTCTTCTTCATCATCATCATCATCATCATTCTCATCATCATCGTAATAATAAGTTGTAAGAGTCAAACAGTCAAAAGTCGAAATTTAAGTCAGTGTCAGTGGTTACTCTGATGCGTGGCAAATGTATGTGTACACGACCGAGAGAGAAAAAAATATGTATAAAAATGATGAAGCCAAGATAATTATTAACATTTCTCCAATATAATATGATGGGCAGTGTGTATAAATTATTTCACATCTGATGTATGATATTTTATATATGAAGCACTCCATGTAAATTATGGCGACTTGTGTGTAACCAAGGAGCAGTCCGTTGAAATGTCGCCAAGCTGAAGTTACAAATGTCTCATGTTTCACACTCCCAGTCCCACACAGAAATCTGTGCATATATATATATATATACGCAAACACGCATGTATATGAATTATGAACAAACGCTATGTATTTACCGAGATTACCGATCCACCACTATTACTATCAACGATCAGCCGCCGACGTTCTGAATTTTGAATGTTTCCCTTTGTACAGCCGCCTTGTCGTGACACTCAGTCACAAAGATAGGCTCCATGTAGACAAATCAGCGTGTGTTTATAATAGTGGAGGTCCAAGAGCCAAGAAGAATCGTTGCAAGAAGAGCTGAATTCTCAAATGCAAACTGTATGATTCATATTCTGTAATTTTACTTTTCTCTTTTCTCATCTCAACACCAACACCAGGCTCGGATTTTAATAATTACCTACCTCGAGTTGTTGCATTCAAATTTCCATATTAGTATTTTAATTTAAAAGGAAAAGGGGGGATCGTAATATGTTACAATATTTGGGCGGGTTCATAAAGGTAACACACATGAATTTAAAAAAAACTGTTCATAAATCTTTGATTAAATCTGGCTCTTTGTAAGGCAAAATGGTGAAATATTTATCTGCTGTTGGAATTTGGAATTTTAAATTGGGTGTGTAGGAAATTAACTGAATAAGAACCAGGAAGAAGAACAAAAACCAATCTAAGCCATACCATGTCATAAAAAGATGATCTTTTTTAAAAAGACGGTTATACTTTAGATGGGAATTGGAAATGTTTATCTGTAGAACCTAAGTATAGCGATCAATTTTAATTAACGAGTCACGTTAAATAATTATGAAATATGGTCCTAAGAGTTACGTAAGAGTTGTGTTCTTCGAAAAAAGTTTCATTGTACACTTATTATTTGTAGGCGATGAATTTCTCTGTTAATGTGTGTGTAATAAGATTGAGAGAAGAAAAAAAAACGTCACACGTTTCTGAGAAAGGGGTGAGCTAGATGCTCTGGAGAAATATACATAATTTACATACACGTTTAATGATTAATGATACTTGCTGTAATTCGTACTGTATTAAAAATGTGTAGAATAGAGAGAACCGAATTGAAACGGAAAGCATTTCTTCTTATTAAAATAAAACTAATGAACTTTTCCCTAGCTCGATTACGAATTCACTATCCTAATCTCATCTTAAGTTTCTTCAGTATACTTTTATGTATTATATCTAGATGTATGATGCGTAGGAAATAAACAAGAGGCCAAGTTTTTCGTGCCGGCTTTGCACTGTTCTCCTCCTCTGCACAGTTCGAGGTTCGAGTCAAAAAAGCAAAAAGACAATGAGAAATAAAGCGGGCAAATAAAAAGTTAAATGTACACTGAAAAAGTTCTTGGTGTCACGGAATCCATGATTTATTGAAACGAAGCAACTGACGACTTATATTCTCATGTTATGCATACACACACATCTCGTTTACTTAACACTGGTATAAATAATTCCCAGTGTATACGTTTTAAGGTTGTAGCTATGTATAGCATGTTCACGGATATCAGTATGTAATAGATGTATTGTATAGGTATAGTATACATGTAAGGTATACTTGCATAGTCTACAATCTGTCCTACTTTGCATTCTACTGAAATATAAAATGCAGACAGAATTTTACGTATGATTACCAAAAGTTACTGATTATGCAAATCATAGAAAAGCTTATGCTTATGAGGTCTTGTGTGTTTGTGTCCGCATGTGTATGAATATGCATCGAGTGTCTCTTTGTAATACAAAGTTTGTATACGTATTTCCAATTTTACCATATAATGTCATATCGTTTCATATTTTTCTATACAGTTTGAGCATTTGGCATTTTGTATACCTTTCTTTAATCACAGAGCTCAAAGTTGATTTTTTTATGTGTAGATGCATCCACCATGGTAAATACAATTGCGTTTCATGTATTGCACAATCCATGTACTCTGAAACTCCTTATTATGATTCAAAGTTTGAATTTGAAATATTGTACATATTTTTCTCTAGTACCGGCTAGACGCTAGACAAAAAACAACGCAGGTATAATACGTTCAAGAGTTTCCTTTCCATAATCAAGCTACAAAGGATTAGAAAAAGGATTAAAATTTCACTTATTTACATAAAGACGAAGTAGTCAGAGAGTCAGAGAGACTCAAGGCGGCGGAGAAGATCGGGTCAAAATTCTCTGACGAAAAGTTTCTTTCATCTTCGTCTTCGTATTTGTCTTGAAAGTTTTTCATTCGATCATGTGCTCCGACATTGACTATGAATGATATGCTATAATATATTATAGTTTGCAAAAGAGACGTATTGCTTACGCAGACAATATATATATATATCTGTATCATCATCACATACAGTTACAGAGATCAGATAGTTATCCCGATATCTGTACTTCTATACAGCAGGCAGGAGGGGTAAGAAAAACGTATTGAATTTAAGTACATTTGGATAGAGCGAATCCTCATGTTCTTGTTGTTGTTGTTATTCCCTATGCCTATGTATATGAATTGAATATGTACAACGAGAGTCTGTTGTCAGTTCTGCGTAAGATGTGAAAAGTAGTTTTTCGTTTCTTTTTCAGACTTCAATGGAGCAGAGAGAGAGAGAGGAGAGAGAGTAGAAGAGCAGTATGTGATAAGAATCGGAAACTTTTTTGTTTTCCCACATATTCACAGCCACTATGTACTTTTTAATGCCTTCATACCCATTGAATAACTAAAACTTAAAACAGAAAAGTATGAAAAGCTAATACCTACAATACCAAAAAAAAAGTAAGCAATGATATCCGTACTTGCTTTTTATCTCTATGGATTCAATGGTATAGACCTCCCTCCACAGTAAAATAATCGAAACCACTTGAATTGAGCGAGACTCACAATCAGTGAACTTCAACTCACTCTGGAGTATTGAAGCATCAAAAGTGTAAGGTGTTTTCTTCCTTTATTGGGCATAAATGCTCATCGAATCCAGTTTCAACATGTGATGTGATTGCAATGAACCTTCATTTTCATCTTCGTTAGTCAACTTGATATATTTTTATGTTGATACTTTGTGTGTTTGTGTGTACTGTGTACTCTTTGTACTTTATAATTTATTTCTTATTCTTCTCCTTCGTTTTCTTTTTCGGTGTACGTCAATTAAAGAGTAGTTATATCTCCCTCATTAATGATAATGATGTAATAGCGTAGAAGAAGAAAGATTTCGACAGACTGTCTATAGATTAGACGCACAGGGAAAGACAATATAAGGTATGACTTTAATGCTATGAATTACGATTATTATAAAATATTACTAGAAATGGAGAACGACCTGCTTATTCTTTGGCATTAAATCGATTTTATGATTCTATTTATTTGGACGTCTTTTTTCTTCTTTTCTTTCTTTCTTTTTGGTTTCTCTAGCCGTTCGCCTCTTCCTATTTTTTCAATAACCATATCATGGTTGCAGCTACTACTCCTTGATAATCATCTCAATGTCGTTTCAATGGATAAATTTATTTGATTTGATCATGAGAGATTCTCCACCCACACGATTTTCTTATCTGGGCATGTTTTCCTTGTATCAAGTAAAGTCTATAATAATAACAGTAGCGATTTTTATGATTTTTCCTGTACATATTTTCTGATTTTCTCCTCGTCGTTTGTTTTACATTTCTTTTTCTTTCTTTGAGAATCACAAGACAATCGCTGTGGACTATCTCTGTACAACAATGACCAAATGTATTTTCGTTTACAATTGTGTCAGTCTTGCATACTTTTTGGTTCGTAGTCCAATGGTTTGAGTCCAAAATTGAAATTACCTGTACGACTCGAGTTGAACATTGTAAAGTTAGATTGTAGATTCCCTTCTATATATTTTACTGCTCTGATGTGACTCTCATTCCCTTTTCTCGATTACAGTTGAGAGTTGAGAAACGAAACGAACGAATGAACGAGTAACGAATGGATTGTGATAAATTTGGACTTGGGGTCCCCGTAGGCTAGAACTATGGAAAACCTGTATCAAAATCAGAACATGTACGAAACGAATTCACCTGTGTAAGGAAACGAAAACTTGGATGGCTTTTCCTGGGTTGGTTCGGAGTCAGGAGCTGATTCACTGAGAATCGGAATGGAAAACGGATTCTGCAAGAAGAATAATAATTGTCGTTTGTAGATTTGAAACTCCAGTTGAGTCTCTAGTCTCTCTGTCTCCATAATAAATTAACCTTTAAGGACAGACGAAATAATATTCATGCATGTACTTAAAATGGGTAGCTTCATCAGACTCGAAGCACACAGGAGAGGAACAAGCCTGGACTTTAATTTTGTTTTATGCTACTACTGATATTTTACCATACATTTCTAGCTTGCTCTCTGATGTATGTTGCCCATGCCATGGCCATGGCCATGATGATGATGATGATGATAATAATATGATGTGGCTCTGTCTCCTGTCTACACACATTTTCATAGGGTATTCCATTTGTACTCCATGCCACCGTATGTACATTCGTGTATGTCATATCGTATACAGTTGACGGTAGTTGGTAGTTGTTCTCGTAATGGCTTGCTTGTTGTCGATGTTAGTTCTCAAGTTTAAGCTCCGCCAAAGGCATTCAGTGAATTCATTTTGTCGGTGGGTAGAACAAGCGTTCGTTTCTATCTCTGTGTCGATGTAATGGATAGTACACAAAGTATGCTACACACATATACAAATGTGAGGAGGTAATGCAGAAGATATAGGAGAGAGGAAAGCAGGTAGCTCAAAGAATTCAAGACTTGAGAGTACTGTAAAAAAAGGTTAGAAGATCAACTGGATTTACTAACCATTTTCAAATTAAATCAAACAGGTGTAATGCCATTCCCTCGTATATTCATAAAACTATTTCCATTCTTGCTTTGAAATCCCATCAAGGTGTATATATCCAAACGTTTTTTTAAACATTTTATGCATTTTGTACTTACAAACTCAATTTAATTCATTGATATTTTTACATTATATATATAGAGTTATTTTTCTTTATGATTAAACTGCTATTTACTAGTATACTAGTATGGTTAATAGTCCAACCCATATTTTTTTTCTATGTATCCTCCCTTCTGTCTTCACTTAATTATATACATATATATATATGTATAATTTTTGTTGTCTTTTATACTTTGATTTGAACTTTTGTACATAGTTTAGACTTTAAACTTTAGAGAGTTTTTTTCCTCAAAAGTATGTGCATGTTTAAAAAAAACTGTCTACATTTGTATTTGCTACTGTTTTTCTGTTTTTCCGTATGCATTTGATGTCTTGGAGCCGAACTTGCTTTTACTTTTGCTCGTACTTTTCAAGTCCAACTGGAAATGTCTAATGTTCTTCTTCTTAAGGCCAACTTGATTTACATGAGGAGATGAAGTGATACGGGGATGGGATAGTTACGATGGATGGCAAGAGAGGCTCAAGAGCAATGGGGAAGAGAGCAATGCAACGTGTACAGAATAAAATTGTGCTTCGACGACTCTCTGACCACAATGTTTCAAAGAATTCTTCCATTCATTCCTAGGCAATAGAAGCAATAATAATTGTATTTTCGTTCACTATGCAAATTTATAGTATTTGCAGCTTATTTTAATTATATTTTCAAATGTTGAATGAGAGAGAGGAATGAATGTTTATTGTATTGTAATGTGGGAGTGTTAAGTTACGACGTCTCTAGGTATTTAATCTTGATCTTATTAGCCTACGCGTATAAAGCTAGAGCATGGATTGAATTACCGGATTGTAATTTGTATACATACTTAAAAACACGCATATGTTCCGAGCACACATACATACGTAAATAGGCATATTTATATGCCCATGTGAACATGAAAGATTTACATGTTCTTGTTCTTTGACGTAAATTCAATTCGATAAGGCTGCTTAGAGCTTACTTAAACGAGATTGTGCATTAATAAGATTGACTTTGAAATGGATAGGTTAGTTTGGGGCACTCTTTTCTCTTAATTCTCAATCTGATCAGTTCTTCCTCTACATACACTCTGTAGCCAGTAGCCAGTCTACACACGTACACGCAGGAAAATTATGTGTTTCAATTTTATATATACTTAATTTATCCCCTTGATACCACTTGGACTCGTTTGAAATAATTTGCTCACTATTGCAGACAGTGCAGACGACTACGGTTCAGTGTAATATATTACGGGGAAATAATTAATTATTACTCTATGTTTCTATATATTTTTCCTACAGGAAGAGTTATGGGGAAAGTTCACTGGGCAGGGAATTAAAGGATAAAGTTATATATCTTTGGATTTTACGATGATTTAAATTAAATTATCCATTCCTAAATACGAGATTGCATTTAATTGGTTTCAAACTGTCAACTTGATTTTCGAATGATGTTCGAGTAGTTGTGAGGACGATTGTGGTTTTGTTTTGTTGTGAGGAGTTGGAATGAGATACTTGAATCAAGATCTGAAGCTGAAGCTCAGGCAGGTGATCAATAAAGTTAATATCTATGATATACGAGAGATGCGGAAAGGATTTATCTAATTACTTTTCAAATTCAACTCCTCATCTTGTTTTCTTTGATGTCTCTCTGTCTAAAACTGAAATTGTGGTGGTGAGTGAGTTTCAAGTTGAACTTGTATACTTTACATGGACAGATGTGTATACGATATATACGATATACCTACATCATTTTACAGTGATAAAATATGTACAAGTGTGAGAATGTATCAATGCAAAGTTGAATAAGACATATCTCTACTGGGTTTTATATCGTTTGCTGCTAAATTAATGGTGTAGTTGTCACCATAGCCGTCTCAATCTTATACAGTTCAGGGCAAGTTATATTCCGTGCGCGCATACCACACAGATTACCTAGATACTCGCAAATACACACACAAACACACACAGAGACTACGTGTTCACGCAATATATATTTATATAAACGTTCATTGTGTGTATCCAATAAGTTTAAATTTTACTTTTCTACTTCAAGATTCTAGATTATTGACACGTGCAAACATTAACCTCAAGTATTTCTTGGCTTTTTCGTCTTTCATCGCCATCGTCATAGTATGTACTCGTAGAAAAGTACAAACTACGGACTATAAACTGAAACTCTTATTCTCATCGTCAATGTGTGTGTGTGACTTGAAAAAGTCCTTATTTCAGGTCTTGTGTGTCTGTGTTGTATCTTCTTCTCATGATACTGTACTCATGTCCGGTGTGATCTGGTGAACTGATACGTAGAACATGTATAAAATGGTATGTTGGAATTATATATATGTATATATCTGTTTGTGCCGGTGTGTTTTTGGAATGTGAATGTCTGCACAGTGTGAATATGCTATGTAAAGACTATCTGTAGTGTAGACAGAGAAAGAGACAATCTGAGGACGGAAAGTTCAGTTTCAATTGAATCTCATAAAAATCAATTGCCTATGAAACCGTTGTTGTCACAGAGTTGAACAGAGCTTGTCGAATTTTTCCCTCTCTTTTTACTTCTATCTATATAGTCGTAGATTTCAGAGTTTTTCTTTTACTTTCTTAGTGTTTTCGTTTTCCTACTGCTTCTTTCCCTCTAATGTAATGTTTTACTTGTACGTACGTATAGTTCATGGAGTGGAGTACGTGAATACTTTGTTGTATTCGTATTCGTATTTGTAAACTGAAATGTTTATGCCTCCAATATAGTTTCCGTAAGAAATAACTATTCTGAAATTCTAACTCTGATGGCCAGTTTTTTTTCTTCTTCAAAATGGGGAAAACTGTGGACAAGAGATGAGAGAGAGAGGAGAGAATCTGTTGGCCTTGTTGGGATTTCGATTAGAAAGGTTAGGTATAATACGTGTGGACAGATATGCTGGATTTTTCACAATTTATTTCATATAATAAAACACAATGACCAGCATTGAACATTACCTTAGTCTCTAACGATCAACGCACTTTCTATTTGTGATTTAGATTTGACTCAAGATTGTCGATCAAACGAACAAAAAAACGAGTTTAATGATGAAAATGAAAACCTCGTCGTACATTTCCATTTTGTTCCTTCTCTCTCTCTCTCTCTCTCTCTCTCTCTCTCTCTCTCTCTCTCTTTCTCTCTCTCTCTCTCTCTCTCTCTCAATTATGACCACACAAAAAGACAAAGAGGTAGGCCATTCCTTCTACCTGTCTCATGTCCTAATTGTCCAGAACAAGGAAAGACCATCAAACTAATTGCTCTTTTCAATCGTCGAACATCCTTCATGTTATCACAACAACCACTCAGTCACTCACCCACAGCCACAGTCAAATCACCCCCCCCCCAAACTCTCTCTCTCTCTCTTTATTATATGAATTTTTGCTTGGTAGCCAGTGGGTAAAAAATACTGTCCCTCTCTTTCAAGTGTCTCCATTCAACTTTATATTTTATACTTGTCAAACGCATTTCATGGACAAAACATTTGAACTCTGGACAGACAGACAGACGTACCTACGGATGGTCATTGTCATTACATGTCCTTACGACGACGATACGACTACGAGAGCAAAATGTGACGAGAGGGAAATAAAGTAATAAAGAATTCAAAATTCAAACTCACCATTGACCATCAATACTGTAAACTGTAAGGATGGAATTTAAGGAATTCCTCACAGATATTCTGTATATACTTGAGGTTGAGGTTGAGGCGGAGTTGTAAAATATAGAATTCGGAGCAGACGGGATTCCGAATCGTTTAGATTGCAAAATCAAAATATTTCCGGAGAGTGTAATTAAAGATGCCAAATCAAATGATGAATGACGTACGTCAAGGAAGTCGTTTTCACGGTGAATTACTCTGATTATTCTGATTCTGATTGTATTTATCTCGGAGATAAACTTGTTATGATGAGATTGTGAGCAATTCCTATATCCACGCTCAATCACACACGTATAGATTATAAATAGATACTCTAATCTTCACTACCATTGTTAATTGCACTAATCAATATCATATTTCTCAAATTCTGTAGACTTGAAAGATTTATTGAATTAAAAGCTCCTCAATTGTTTATTGTTGTACTTATGTATAGATTCTATATTATAGAATAGTATAGATGTAAAAATAAAAATACTATTCTCATGAGGAATCGTTGAACTTGTATAACAGCTCACTTTCATGTGCACATTTTATTCAGTTGGTGGTGGTGATTTGGTTGCAGGTGATCAGATGACGATGATGGATTTTGAAATTTGTACTTTTTCTGGTCTTTTAACTAATTTGAGTATATTTAATGGCTAATAGCTCTGGAGATTGCAAGTATAATGCTGCAAAATTATGCACTGACGTCACGGGACACAATTAAAATGGTGATAAGGGACACGTTATTAGTAATTATTAACTAATTAGGGCATCCGTCCATGTAGACTGACGAATACATTTTTATCTTAATTATATGTTGATTACTGTTAATTGTTACACTCGCACCGAATTTCATTCATCATGAATTTTCATTTCAACTTTTCTTATATTGTGGGGATTTACGTTGATTTTAAAATGGAATATTTAATATGTTGTTCATGAGAGAGATCTGAATATCTCACATCACAAACAATGGCACTATCAATTGACGACTCAATAAAAAAAATATATATATAGTAATAAATAATAATTATTATTTTGACTGAGAATGGACTTTGTTGTTGACCTTCAATCTTAGTATCAAATCCATTCTGTACACTTCCTCAATATCTAATTGATTAATCGATCAACACCACCATCATCACTTGGATTCCTATATAATTCTGTTTTATACTGATACACCACCACATCAAGAAAATATGTAATTTTTTGCACTTTCTTCTCAATTAATCTGATGACGACTCAAACATGAGAATTCAAAGATAAAGTTTTTGCACAATCCCAATGTTTCTGGTTATTAGTATATATTTATATGTATACTCGTCGTCGTCGTCGTATTTTAGTCGAATAAAAATAAAGAAGGAACTTCTTCTTGGAAGAAGAAATCTGCTGAGTGTTTCTATGCGATTGTGTTATGTAGTAGAACTGAAAACTGAATGCTCTTTCTCGTTTATGTTAGCCGATCGATTGTGTTCTGTTCGAGCGACTGCCCAAGACTAAATGACTTTGAAGGCGACATGGCAAGTTTTTTTCCAACCAACAGAAGAGAAGAAGTTGTTATGTACTAGCTTTAGTTTTTG
Organism: Gisinianus flammeolus; assembly: GCA_034699125.1. NCBI lineage: Eukaryota > Metazoa > Arthropoda > Collembola > Symphypleona > Katiannidae > Gisinianus > Gisinianus flammeolus. Next base: position 40,688 of record JAIUND010000513.1, read on the forward strand.
TATTAAAGGACGAGTATCGAATACATATATGTGAGTGTGTGTATATATACTTTGTGTACATGTATGTATAACGCTTTCGTTCTAGTGGATCTTGAGACAGAAGAGAGAGAGAGAGAGAGAGTGAGAGAGAGAGCAGTCGTCTGGCTTGTTGGGAATTTTTAGGGAGCGAAACGGGTTATATAGACTTATTGACGAGAGGGGAGTCCCCGAGTAATTGGACAGACCGGAAAGGCTCTGCTATAGGTTGGGAGGAGTTTGGAAACCACGAATTCACGTTGATAATATCCCCATTCCTTCCAATGCTAATTTATTGTCTAGAAATACACTCGGACGACGTCGTCTTCCTTTTTTTAATTATTATTATATTCATCCCAAAACAAGTCCTGTTTTTTGAGTCTGTAATGTCTGTATATACCTACATACAATTGCTCAGTATTTGACATTTCTTTAAGCATGGCGATAGCAGCCAAAAGAGATCCCAGTTATGCCTATATGTATGTACATATAGAAATGTACTATCCTTTTTCATTTCTTCATCATCTTCTTCCAAATATGCACCTAGTCATTTTTTCTGGAGTCCAGGACCTGAGAAAAAATTATTTACTTATGAAATACAGAATTAGTGGTTGAATTTAATCATTTGATCGGAGAACGGATTACTATACATACTACGAACGATAAATAATTAGATATTTCTCCTTGTTCTTTGTTCATAATTGACTGCACACACAAGAAAGTTAATCGCATGTGGCTACTCGTATATGTAAATGAAATGATGTATATCTACTCAACTGATTCGTATTCCAGTCATCATGTACATATTTCTATTTCTCTTAATCAAGTAAATTAATGTTATTTTCACTCTCAACTTGTTTCATGTGTGTATGTACTTTTACATATATTATGTGCATTTTGTAGGAAATGAAAGAGTGACTGAGGTCTAAAGGATAAGAATAATACCTGTCGTGCATAATGTTTCCCTTACAATCATTTTTAGTTTGAATTCAACTAAAACTTTTGATGATTAACAAATGAGAAAATAATAAATAAAAAGATTAATTATATACAGAAAGGATACGAGAATGACAGAATTCCGTACAACGAAACAAAACGTTTTGTCTGGAATTTTCTTTGTATATGACCATTCTTGACAGTGTACATTATCATTTATCATTTATCGTCCTTTGCGTGTGGTTTCCATTCTCAATCACCTATAATTTTTATATTTCATTAAATTATGACAAGTGACAAGGACAAGATTGTGCACAAAATCTTATTGGTTTTATTATTCCATTGCACCCTCTCTCAAAAAAGTTCACTGAACACATGCAGTATGCACAGAGCTTCAAACATTTGTTTTTGTACATACCCCAAAATGTATCTATCATCAACATTGTCCTTGCTGATTACTGATTATATATGTACGTTTTAGAAGGCCAAGTATAGAATTATCTTCCCGTCCAATTTTTTTTACATGATTCGCCATGCTCGTAAATATTGAGAATGGAACTAACAATAAGCAGTTCAATTTTATTTTAAGTCATAGACCTTTTCGCAATAAAGCTCTTCTATCTTTGACCAACTTGTAAATTCCAACCTGCAACTTTCAGCGGAAGAAGAAACAGATTGTATATGTATATGTAGGTTTTAATTATGAAACGACTGTCCACTGAATCGGTTTTCATTAAGAAAGGGAAAAGGGTCGGTGAATCAGTATATAACTCAAAAGACTGTATAGGTACATGAATTTAAAGATTTCAGTGAGTATAGTTAAAGGTTAAAGCGAATAAACTTTATATTAAGTTGAGTGTTGATATATATTGGACGTACTTACCAATGAAATTCGACAAAAGTTTCTAATAGACTCGATATACGGCTTGGCGTACTTTTGCATATTGTAATGAAACGATGGGGGAATAAATAAAAAGCTGAGCAATTTTCCAAAAGAATAATTTCAAGATAAGATAACGCAGAGAGAGAGAGAGAGAGAATATTTGAATAATAAACGTTGAAATGTCTATTAGTGGCACTGTGAGCTGAAGAATTATGTACAAGAAAATGAAGGAATAAAAATAGGATGAAAATACTAATAGAATATATATATATAATATAATGTACAAGGTAATAATGTCTGTACATTGAGTCACAGTATGTACGAGGGAATGACATTGACGTGGAATGAGAACCTTATATGTATGTAGGTACAATTACTATAGCTGTTTTGTAATATTCTAGTTGATTTTTCTCGTAGAAAATGTGTCTAAAGGTACATACATATATGTGTGTAAAAATAAGTGATACAACCTACTATACTACTATACATACTCACTACTCAGCAGTTGATGGTAAAATTTTGTGGACACGTAACAAAGTCATAAAAATAGTTCAGTCATCACAAGATGTTTATGATGTAGACGAAGGAAACTGGTAGCTGGAACCGGTACATACTGAATAGTAATATTTTAGCTGGGTGAGAGAGAGAGAACCCTTTTTCCATCAATTTTCCATTAGTTCCATGGCTTATCAATCAACCTTTTATTTCCCAGTTATTATTTTTTACGAGCTCAAAATAACGGACCTCGTACTCACTCATTGCCCATCAATCAACAAAATACATTATACAATACGTAACAAACAAACAAACAAACACAGAGCCCGAGAAAAGAATGGTCTCTCTGGATTTTTTTACACAATTTTTTTATTCATTTGAATCTTACATGATCAATTCTAAAATTCCATGTATGTATTTATATATCTATTGAATACAGCTACAGTCACAATTTTATTATTTTTCATTGGCACTAAAAATTTCCATTTCTAATGGTCAGAAATTATTCATAATCAAAATCATCCCTACAGCGTAAGTAGCAACTAAATAATATATTCTACTAAATACTAACTAGTACATATTGAATAGAAACAAAAGCAGCGTATACGAGTGAGTGCATTTTTTTTTGTTGCTCTCCAATTCAAAATAGGTATTTATTTTTACTTGCTTTAGCAAAAAAAAGTCACTGTTCACTTGATCTGTTGTATTAAATTTGTAGGTTTTGTACTTAGAAATGGGCATTCGCATTCTGTTAATCACGTCGTTGGCAAATAAATTATTAATACTTAAGTAGCTTTTGAGGTATGTCGCCATATTTGATAATTGTATGCTACAAATATCAATACACAAACAAACAACAAATTACCATCTAGTACTATAAATATTACATATACAGACCTGTATACAGCACATATTTTCTAATCAAATGAACAACAATAAAACATCCTCTGAATCGTCATTTTTACAAATCCCTTAAAATTACTTACATAACTAATCAACATGACTAACTTGCCATAAGGCCATAACATAGCATAATATACTTAATATGTACTGTACAAATGTAAAAATAGAAAGAATCTTCTTTCTTTAACATTTTATCTAAGACTATATTATTATATTAACGACTAACTTTGGTCATTCTAGTAAAAATATTACTTACCTATATGAATAAATATGTCTAACATTTTCTTCATTACTACATAATATTTAGTACACTCGGGAGAGGACTCATGGAGATAACTTGGGTTCTATTTATATATTATATAAATTGAGGAAATTAAAAGTTGGGCAGTTAAAACTGTTGGTAAAAGTAAATTGATTAGTATTATGTCCTTAAATATACTTTACTGAAAAAAACTCACTCTAAAACATATTCTTGTGCTCCCAGCCAGTTTGTTGCTCAATGAAGAACAAAGGGTATAGATAATATTATTATTATAAAATGACTGTAATCATGATAGTAAAATGAGTTGCATAATTCGACTTTGTCATGTACCTATACAAAATAACAGGTTTCGTAGGCATCGTATTGGCTGCGGAAAACTCTGGAAATTGACTCTCTATAGACTTTTGATACCTGAAATAATAACTACTCAACATTAATTATCAAGACGATTCTACACAGTTTAATTGATAGGTACTACATAATGATCGTGATCTGAATCTACTTAAGTATGTATAGACTTTGTTGGTAGACATTTTTACACAACTGGCTGTTGGATGGATAGTGGATAGCTATCTATGTACATATTACTGATGTGAATGTGTGCTATGGTTGGATGGAATGATGCTGAACGTGGACCGGGATAGAGATTAAGTCGGAATTAGCTTGGATGCGACTAATAAGTCCAGCAGTGTCCGACTCATCATGTCTGAGTGATGTTGGATGTTGATGTTGTTGCTGATGATGATGATGTTGTCCATGAGAGTCAACAGAAGCCAAACTATAGAATTAAATGATATTGCATTCCCCCAATCCATATTATTTATGTACTTTAACAATTAAATTATCCCGAGAAATCCCTAAAAACTGGTGCAGATATTTTTGTATACATTTTTGTACTTATGCAATAGAATAGATGAACGGACTTATCTTAAAAAGATATCATCAGTCTAATTGGGAAAAGCTCTACAAATTATATATAGGTAGGATAGAACAGGAAAAGGAATAGACTATGCATGGAATACGTATTTAGTATTTAGGGACTTATGTTACCTGGAAATTTGTCGACTCAGAGAAACAGTTGATGGTAAATTGAGTGATTCGGGATGTTGTTGATGATGATGACTATGAACCAGATGGTGATGATGATTATTTGATGTAAAATAAGTGGAGGCGACGCTTGGTAAGGGTTGATTGGACATGGAAAGGTTAGAATTTGCTCCTCTTAGACTTTGTTCAATAAGATGATTGGCGGTACTCCCGGCAGCCATCATCATGGACTTCTCTAGGAAATTGCAAATCTAGATGGTTCATGGTTCACGGTTCACGATTTGTATGCATAATAATTATCATTATAATGAAGATGTATAACGAACTGTGTCGTCGTCCTAGCTTTAATTGAAAAGAAAAGTGAATTGAATTGAATGGAATGGTTGTCCTTACTGGAGGCAGGAGTTGGGTGTGTTAGTGCCGACTGAAGAATATGATTGGGCATATTTGAGTAGTGTTTGGCACTTTTGTCGGAAACGGAAGAAGTGGGTAGTTGTTGCGGAGAAAGAGCCATCGAGCCAGGGCTTTTAGGTTTCCGTTTCCGGGTTTGAATTCCTTCCTTTTTCATGGTTTTAGGACGAGGGACCTAAATGTTCGCCATTATAAAAACCAATATAAAAAAATTATATTTAATATATTGGTCGACTCTAGGTATATATATATATTACATGGCGGCCACCACCACTATACAACATTGATAAATGTGAGTGTCTCTTTTTGACACTCTTTCGGTATGTGTGTGTGTAAAATGTGTGTAAAGTCTGTGCAAAAGAGGGAGAGTAAAAGTAGTAAGAGTGGTTTTAGTAATTAAGATAAACTCTTACACCATGGAGCTTAAAGTACAATCCACAAGCATTACAGACGGGGTCACCCTGATTATTTCGGCGCCAAAGTGTCGTTGTGGTCGTTTCACACTAAAAAAGAAAGCATAGTCAAAATGTTAGAACAGACACCAACACATCACAGGCACTTGGAATCATTTTCAATTTCTGTCATAAAATTTGTTTGTTTGTTTTTTTGTGAGATATTTGGAGCACGATCCAAGCTTAAACGCAGTGAAATGTTATGAAAATCCAGTTTTGTGCACCTCAATTATCTCATCTCAGAACAAACACCTCATCTCATGGATAGAAATATCAAATGAATACAAAATGGCATGTTGATCGTGCTCCTCTCACTGTAAAATTTGAAACTTACATTGCTGCATTGAAGGCCCTGTCGCCGTGAAGTACTCTGTGCATATGGAGAAGGAAAGGAGAAACAGAATGAATTGATAAGTTAATTTACCATTTACAATTTTTGTGTACGCGCTTCAACTTGGAAATTGTTCCAACTGACAAAAGTAAACACTATAATATAATATGTGATGATTTACAAAATACATTTGCCAATACTCAGTTCAGGAAAGTATATAGAAACAACATGTTAGAGATTTTCGGTACCTCCTCTCTACGAAAGATATTAAAGCATGAGAAACTAAAATACAACCTGTATTTTAGTATATTTAGTATTACACAGGGATAAAACATTTGACTTTCAACTTGTTCTCCTTCAATGTACAGCAGAAAGGGTGTTAAATAATTAGTACTGAGGGGAAAAGATACGGAAATTACAGAGAAGGTAAAACAGAAATTAACAACTCGCTTACTTGTATAAATATGGTTGTAAATGAATGAAGAATATTTATATATAGGTTTTTGTCAAATGTTTATATATTAGAACATCGAGCTGTAAAAATACAAATGTGTATCTATATGTAGAAAATGAGCAGCAAAGACAAGTAAAACAGCGGATAAGAGCAGTTTTATATGTCAATGATGACTTCATAGTTCATACTCACGTAGGTTATCTTGTTTCCCGAAATCTGTGCCGTCTCTTTGTTTCTCGCCTCTCTCTCTCTGAGTCTTTTTATATTGGGAAACGTTGGGAAACAACACAAGCAAGAGAGATGATGAAGACGAAGACGACTTACCGCGGCTGATACGCGCTTCTGTTGACTCCGATTCAGCGGCCGGTTCATTCCGTTGGTCCTAGTGTACAAACCACATGCGTTACATAGGTAATGCCCCGTGTCGTCTCTGCATAAGATAAAGTCAACACAACACATAAATCGTCCAACTTCCACAATACCAAATTACCTATATATTTTCTTTCATATTTCCATTCTTTAAAATGTAATAATACTTTCTCAAGGGTCCGTCTAATCTATGTACTCAAATAAAAAGATTTCAGAGGAAATAAAACAAAAAAATCTGAAAAAGAACTGAAACCGAATTTATAAAAACCAAATGGTTTTTCAAGAAGAAAAAAGAAATGCTATGTTGAAAACTTGCTTGGCTGTAGCTTTTCTCAAAAAATTTGGGCAAATTTCTGTATTTTTTTGGACAAAAATTGTCCTCAGCAGCATATTTTATTCAAAAATCCTAAAAATGTGGGAAAAGGGAATGTCGGGGAAACCATTTATTACAAATGGAGGACAAAAAAGGCCAAAACGGAGAACCTAACCCCCATCATTGTACTTGTTGAATTGGGTGAATGTCACCCAAATTTTTTTATTTTCTCGAATCCTTTTATACGCAGATTATACTGACCCTTAAAAAAATTAGATATTTGAAATGAGAACAAAAACAACAATAAAAATATCTAGGTATGGCATATGATTTGCTCTTTCAATTATATACTTGATGTTTAGGTAAAAAAAGTATTATTCCATTTTATAATAAATAAACAATTCTATGATACGAAAGTCTTTGAATCATCATTGCATGATCGAGACCGAAAAAATAAAATAATGGAAGTTGGAGTTTATTTTAGTGCTATGCTGACATTACCGACGCCATAGTGGCGTAGCATGTGCGCCACAATTTACACACTCTTTTGGGTCCACGCCGTAATAAACATCGTCAGACCATCCTCCTCCGCCTCCTCCTCCTCCTCCGTGATGTGGACCTCCATTCCCCCCAGTGTGATGACCGTAAGGTGAAGTATAATGTCCATAGCCTGCAGAACTACTTATTGTCTCATTTATAGCTTGCAATTGCTCCAGAGAAAGTTGATGACCACCACCACCACCGTGTCCAGTGGGCGGTGAACTACTTGCATACATTTCCACTGCAGCCGGGTGACTCCACTAATAAAGAAAAACAGAAATGACATTTACAGTTTTTGCATTTGTTTTTGATTTTGATGTGTTTGAAAAAGAAACATAGTGTGTACTACATTATAGAGTAAATAAGTAGCTAAGTATGGCATACTTCATTTCGGGAATTGGGTCCACCAGTATTTCCATAATAATTACTGAGAGTTGAATATGTCATCTGTGAAGGTGGAATTGATGATTGACCACCGGGACTCATGTTGTAAGCATACAAAGTTTTATCTTTCTCAGTCAACCCTTGAAACAAAACCATTATTATTTTATTTGTCCATTAGAGAGGTAGAGTGAGTGAGTGAGTGAGTGAGAGGATCGTCGTCATATGAAAAAACGACTACGGTAAATCTATCGTATACAGACATATATTATACATACAGAGGGAAAAGACTCTTTTTTTTTCTTTCTTTTTATGTGCTCTTTCTCTCTCCCTCTCTCTCTTTCCTCTCACTTACTCGCTCACTCGCTCTTGAATGACGATATGTGCACTCACCTAATGGGTAGTTTTGGTCAGAATTGTCTGGAGGAGGACCAGCTGTCCCACGACTCCCTGTCGTCGTGTAATAAATACTCTCACCAGAATTCTTAGCACTGTACACGGACTCCACGACGTGATCTCCACCAAGAAATTCCTGTAATGAAGGGGAAAATTAACATTTTGATACACACACACACACACACACACGCAGACACGCAACTACTCTGTACTACAACCATTCAGACATACACAGACACATATTAATACGAGATTATCTAGCTACCTATCTATTCTATTCGTACATTCTATACACACAAGCATATATATGTATAGACATATTTTAAAAACAATTAGTGCAATAAATTCTTCCATGATTTTAACTTATTTGACTTTGGATGAACATTGGAAACAAATAGCTTCTTTCCCTTTTTCTGTTTAATCGATACACATCTTTAAAGGGCCATGTGGCCAATCTCAAAACTCAACCCCTTTAAAACAAAAACAAAAAACTTTTGAGAAGAACAACTTGACGCTTGACGGTACACCTATCTTGGCACGTGCCCATTTTTATCCAAAACAGAAGCCTCACCGCTCATTATATTATTATTCCCCTGTTTTTAAAAAAATCATATCTTGAATATACATGCTATCCTTTTTTCCTTATTTCATTTTTTCTTTCTATAATAATAACACACTCATCGTATTCCCACAGACAACGGAAAACGTTATCGTACAAAATATCAATTTTGAATGTTGATTTAGTTTTAACGGTGTGTATTAAAGTAATAAGAAAATAATCCATTATATCTGTATATTGTAGGCTGTGTAGCCTACTTTTATTCATGTTTACTTTTTTTGTGCCTTTTGATGTTCTTTTAAATAAAAGATGTTTTACCTGATGAGAATTTCTACTTGTGTAGTTGGAGGAAGACGTGTACGGTGAAGCTCTTGGTGAGGGCGATGAAGAACTTTTGAAATATGAAGAATTATTACCCGGGTTTCCACCTTCATTTAGATTCTGATTTGAATGGAGAGATGGAGGTGGATTATGACCATGTCCACCATGACTATGCCCACTGTGCCCATAAGGTGGTGGCGAATGATTCGGATAATGTCCAACAGCTGCAATGGCATGAGCAATTGCAGCGTGCTGTTGCTGCTCAACTCCCGGCTGACCTTGAAAATGATTATTCGGATTATTCAAATTCTGATGCTGTTGTTGTTGCTGCTGTTGTTGTTGTTGTTGCTGCTGCTGCTGTTGTTGTTGTTGCTGTTGTTGATTTTGTTGAGCAAGAGAGGCGAGCATATTGAGACTACTGATGGCTGAAGCGGAAGTCTCTCGTCCATGATGTCCATGATGGTCAGAGGTTGATGAGAGAAGGCTCGTTGCTTGATAAATTTGACGAAGTCCAATATTTATCCCTACATTTTGTTCATCTCCGCCCGATAAATGTTGCTGCGAATGATGAGATGTCACTTCTCTTTTGAGCATCGCCCCTCCAGGTAATGAAGTTGCAATTGTACTAGGCACTTCTCCAAGAATGTCTATCAAAATCATTATTATTATTGTTATTATTATTATTATTACAAGGAATCATTTACCAATTTATGGTTTAACGAGATTTATTTTTTCGTACTTGCAGGTTAGAATCAAAAGAATTTGTAAGTACTGGTTATATTATTTCCTTTGCATTCATGTAATTAACGCCAAGAGTTATTCTGGCCATTAAGAGTTAAAGAAGAGAAAGAGAGAGAGAGAGAGAGAGAAAAGATAGTGACTAAAAGAGTTCTGAGTGAATTGAACAACGACAAGGATGCACTCAGGCAGGCAGGAGACGTAAGACGAAAGGTTGTCTGCATAGTTAGTTGTAGGTATATAGCCAATAGTTTTAAGTGGGGTAGACAATGAATTAAGACGCTGTGACGACGACGACCGATGGGAGCGAGCGACGACGTCTTCCACGACATGGAATTCGAATCAAAGTATTCCCCAAGCACATATACAGAATACAGAACAGACACACTGAATACATAGGTACCGTATACACATCATGTATATAAAGAGTTTAGATGGACGTCGTCATCTTGGTCGTTTTCATTTAAAAATCTATTTGTACTAGACTTCAGCACATTCTTCCACTCTCATCCCCGCAATAAAAGGGAGAGAAAAACTTATTAGTTATTAGCTGGGACTATTAGTCAACTCAGAGCATTATGTATAAATGTATAGCTTTATACAGACTGCTTGCTAGCTGTGTAGCTTTTTTTTTTTGGTTCAGTTTGTTTCCTGGCTTGCTTGACCGATACGTTGAAAGCAAACAAGAGTGAATGTGAAATGTAACAAAAGCATTTATCATGATATTATAGGTATTATTTTATCTACTTGTATACCTACTGTTTGAACATGGCTACAGTTCAGAAAATCTCTCCAACTCTAACAAAACTTGTCACATACACAAATCCTGAATTACCTACTGCAGTAATTACAATAAATTACACACGAGTGTAATCAACATAATTGCAATTTTATTACAATTTTATTGCCATTATTATTATTATTATTATAAAATTGTACAGTTTTCTTTAGCAACTTTATACATTTCATCCCCGTCTCTCCGTAAAATAGCCCCTTTCTAAAGGAAAACCATTCTGTTGATAGTTAATGTATACCTACTCTAAAATCATTTCTCTTTCTTCTTTTCTCTTCCTCCCATCATGATTCATGAGTGATCTTTGTCTGTCGCTCATCAATCAGTCAATGTTAAAGGAAAAAATTGAATACAGCTACGAGCACTTTAAACTTACTTACATATATTTGAATTTGATGCATCATTGTAAATTAATGTAAAGAAAGTAAAGAAAAAAACATTTGTTTACGTTTATTGGAAGGCAGGGAAGAGACTGCTGCTGAGGAGGAGGAGGACGGTATCGGCAGATTGAGTTGATGATGGGAGTAATGAATGACCCCACTGGTTCTTGATGGAGGACCTTGAAGACCTCCAACATTATTGTGAATATTATTATTATTGTGATTATTGTGATTATTAGTATTAGTAGTAGAAGAAGAAGACGAAGACGATGAAGAGGGCGAAGAAGTGTTATTTAACAATAATTTGGAACTTTGTTGAGTTTTGATGGGTGACGAATTACCACTTCCTTGCTGGGTCGTCGGCGTCGTCGTCGTCGTCAACTGATGATGTTGTTGAAGTTGTTGATTTTGAGAAGTTGAAGAGTTCTCTTCGCCATTTCCTTCGGATGACAAACTACTATTGACTGATGGGGAGTCGATATTCTTAAGCATGATTTTGCTCCCATTCATATTCACGTCATTTCCTTCCACCTTTATTCTACTATTATTTGATGGACGACTTTCCGCTTCCGCTTCTCCTCCACCACCAACATTATTATTACCATCATCTTCTTCTTCCATCAACTCTTCCTTTTCCTTTGCAGAATTCAACCCCGCCGTCGTCGTCGTCGTTTCAACTAAATCTTCTTGCCTTTGGGCCAAACTCAAACTGCTACTACTAGTACTACTATTATTCATATTCAAATTGTTATTGGTGTTATTATTATTATTATTATTTGACTCTGAAACTTCAATTTTAATGTTTAAATTAGTCTTTTGATTATTATTATTATTATTGGACAAAGTCATTGGTGTCGTCGAGTCTTTCCCTTCACGTACAGGTTCTTGATTTGGAGACGCTGACATGATATTTCACTCACACACGATTCAAAACACACTTAAACAATCCTCTATATCTATAATATGTTTGTCAAAAAAATGTTCCAAAAACCAATCTGCTTTTGTTTTGAAATCATAAGTATCTTTTGAATTTATAGGATACACACACACACACAGTCAAAGCTTGAAACTTATTTGATCCTTTTCCTTTTTCTTCGGCTATTTTGAAGATGATAGAACAATAACGCACGGACACACCAACCTAATCAACCAATTAATAATTGATGTACATTTTACTGAAAACTTGTTAAATCCCTTTTTATACACACACACACTCCATATAGATATGGGAGAACTTAAAAAAACAACAGGTATATATATATATACAGAAAGAGTTTAAAATTCCGTCCGAATAATTGAAAGTTAATGTTTCTATTTTCGTGTCTCTCGTTGTATTTCTCTCGCTCTCAAGCATGACAAACTGACTATTTAAAATATAAAAGTCAAATGAAAATGAAACAAGAAGAAAAAACAAAAGTGACAAATATTGTGTGTGCAAAGCCTTAGCCATGAAAAATGATCATCTATTATATATATATATTACACATCTTTCATTTACATAGAATCACGTCTCACTTATTAATAATAATAATATTCATATGCATGTCTGTGAGTACGTGTACAAGCTATAAATAAGTATATTGCGTGTATACTTTACATGTTAGAAAATGGAAATTGGAAATGAGTTAGTACATTTCAACCGGATTTATATGTTTGTGTAGCGGGTTTGGGTTCCTTCAGTCACGAAAAGGGCTTATAAATTTAATACAAGTGTATGCATAACAACTTTAATACGTTTGAGTTTAACTCGAGACTCTCTAGCTAGACTATGGTTTATTTTATACACACTATTTGACTATTTAACTATCTGTCTGTGTCTCAGCTTTAGAAACTTTCTGCCTTCTCCACAATTCACATACTTTTAAACAGGGCTTCACACACACAGAAACACTTTTGTTAATTTGTGTATGTTTTGTGTGCGTACTTTCTTATGGTTTATAGTTTCAAAGCATTTTTTCTCCACGTGATTTACTACTATTACTATTCTATATTCTATACCAATATTCTCTTTGAATTGAAAGTAATGAATTTTTTAAAATGAATGGAAAACTAATATTGCATTATAGAGTAAAAAAAAGGGTCAAAGTTTTCTAAGCATTGATAAAAGAAGACGGTCAAAATCATGCAGGCTAATGATCAAACAAATCAAAGATGGCCGACACTACAAAAGCAATAGAATTAGTTGTAGATGCATAATATGTACCGATATTAACAGGCTTTTTTTTTCCTGTGTGTGTTTCTCTTTGATTGTATTGTTGAATGGGGTAAATAATAATAATTGAGATTCTGATTGTAGAATTGATTGTATTGTTGAATTAGACTGATTAATAGGGAATATAAATACATTACATGTTGAATGTGTGTGTGATTTAAAATAATGGGAGATAATGCTAGTTTTTAATAGGAAATGTATACATTATTTATACACTGTAGAATAATAATAATGATAGTATCAGATAGATAGATGATGTCCAGTTAATTAGAGAGATAATAGAAATGGAAATTAATCATCATGGCGATTTGAATACATAATGACTATTGTCTATACATATATCTGTATCTGTTTACGGAGGATAAGGATAGAAAATATTATAATAGTGGAGGTCATAATAATATTATTATTATGGACACACACACACACACATGAATTTGATGTTTTTGAAGGTAAGATGATAAAATAAGAGAGAATGTTAAGATACAGTGTAATCTGTGTAAGGTTTAGATTGGGTGGTATCAGAGGAATCGGACTTATCCGAGAAAATTATCCAGATAGATAAAATAATTACCTGATTTCGATAATACTTTGACTCTGGGTCCTCTGAGATGATAAGTTGGCGGAGCACTGGTAACTATTAAACGATACGAGAAAACTTTTACTGATTTCTCATTTCATTGTGTACGTGAAACGTCCACAGTCACAGTAAAAGCCCATCAAACTTTCCAATAATAAAATTATTATATATATATCATACCGAAACTCTAAGCTCGCTCACAAATATTCACCTTTATATATTAAATCCTATTCTACATTAAACTGGATCCATCCATCCACTCACATACATATATATACTTTTATATCTACATGTTTATATTTTTCCATTTATTCATCTCCATGTAAATATAAGTAAGTACACGTATATACAGTATTATTTGTACTCTCATGACTCGAGACTATGATATCCCATTGGTAACCCACCACTTGTGACTTTAACTTATCTGGACTTTGAAACCCCATGAGCAAACACAAAAACCTAGTATTTTAGATGGACAACCACAGAGGGTCTATCTATATATAACGTAATCTTTAATCTATATTTACTAAATGAAAATAGAGATTTCTACCTATATACATAATATATAGTCATCATCATCATCATCATCATCATACGATAATCATTAGCCAGTGTAATCCAACGTCATCACAACGTGTAAAATTTCAATGAAAAATGGCAGATCCATGCGCCCATTAAATTTATCCGCTATAAAGGAACGATCAAAGGTTTGTAATTCATAAACTATAGTACTTTCCTCCTTTTTTTCTGAAGGGATGTGGAATCGATGGGGTGTCTTTTACGGTATCACCATTCCTACTGCATTGCACGAGAGAGAGAGAGAGAGAATCATTCAATTCTCTCTTTTTTGTGTATACCTTCACCCCCAGTTCCCTGTACATATCCATATGGAATACATGTATGCATACTATTGCATATATGTACATGGACTTTTTACTCTTATACTTACACTTTTTCTGACGCATGACGATATTCGGCTGTTCCAAATTTTCTTATCAAAAAGAAAAGTTGTCATTCCATTCCGCTCTTGTCGTTCTATTAATCTAAAACACAGGTTAACTCGTAATTAGCCGAGTTAATTTCAATGATTAGATACGATATGATTTGATATATGTATATATAATATATATATATTATATTCTTCTTTATTCTCGTTCAGCTTTTGCAATTTGTTGGGTGTGAAATATCGGCTGGGCTCTTTTTATTTAGACTTTTGTGACTAGATTCTTTGGAGAGTAATTTCGAGGGGGGATTGAAAGTGTAACGGATAGTTGATAAGATAAATGTTATTATATCATCACATTTTACACCTATGCACGAAATATTGTTTGACTTCAACTTTGCTTTACTTTTGGTCTCTTTCTCTCAATTTCACCGTTTGGCATGAAATAATACAAATCAACTTGCTGGCTGACGATGCTTACATTATAGATAAGTGTTTAGTTGCTGACTTGCTGAGGAAAGAGAGAGAGAGAGAGAGAAGAGCTTCATAATATATATATTGTTTGCTCAGTTTCCATGTAATTCAAATCCAGGGGATATGTAATCTTGTGTCAACACCACACAGAAGATATTACGGACACACACATGCGAGAGGTAAGTAGCGAGTAGATAACACATCTATTTGTGTACGTATAAAAAATATATAATTTATATACATACAATATTTCTACGTAATAAATACAATATAAAAAATGAAAAGAAATATTTTCTGTTGCCAAACTACAACTCAACCAACCAAGGCATGTCAGTCACTTGAATGGACTAATAAAAGGACATTTTTTATTTTCTGTCCACTGACACTGGCTACTATGGATTTTTCATTATAATAATTGTATTACCTATACTTGTATATATATATATATATACTTTATACCGGCTATGCCCTTCCAGTCCCCTTGCATATTTCCTCCACTGTGTTGTATGTGTACTTTGGCTTTGGCTCCAATTCTGCTTCAACAGAGTCAGTCTTATCAGTCAAAAGGACGAACAAAAAAAAGAGAAGAATCTTTTTTTTGACGACCACGACGACGGGATGAGAGGGAATAAAGTATAAAGAATTGAAGGAACGTTTACCTAAACTTCCAGTACTCTGCACACCTATCAATATACCTACACAAAGCTGTGTAGGTATTACAAAACTAAACAGTTGGAATTTTTAAGAACATAAATACAACACAAGTCAGAAGAACAATGAATAAAAAAAAGCCAACGTTTTCAATTAACATGAGTCCACTTGAAACTCGAGAGTATCGCTATAATCAAATACAGACCACTATATATACGGCATGATACAAAATGATTAACAATTAATGAACGACCAGTGAAAATAACTGCACAGTATTTTATTTTCCATTGGAATAAACTTTGAAGTTTACCACGACTCAACATGGTAAAAAAATGAACATGCAATCATGAGGAGAGAAGCCATTTTCACAAGAGTCTATCAATTTCATACCCTTCTGATTCATCATTCATTCAACCACACACTTTGCCTCCATCCTCCATACTAAACAATTCATTGCAATTTCGTTCATACTACAACGCAATCATACTAAACAATATGGAACTCGTATACCAAAGACTACCGACGAAAATCCTTTGGCAGTGGAAATGGAAATCGAATGGGGGAATGGAAAAAACAACAATGAATTATGAATGAAATGATTTTACAGAGTTGGTATGTAGGAAAAGGTTCCATGTAAATATTATGATGAGATAATGGGTAAAAAGTGAAAACAAAGTCCCCTGACACATACTTATCGTATCTGTACATGTTATATGTATTTATTACTATTTATGTATCTAGAAAAATTTAGGTTAAAAAAGCTAGAAGTCATAGGTCTACTAATTGGTGCCAGAGGTACGATATCTAAGTTTTTCTTGGAGTTTTGTAAAACTTTAACTTATCAAAAGAAATGATACGTGAAATAATTATATCAGTTTTGCGTGGAACAAATATTATTGCCCACAACCACATATATAATAGAGTTAACACTAATTGTTAATATTACTACTTTGTAGTCGTTATAATCACCAAAATTTTCATATTTATTGTTGTGCAAAATGTTGTTTATGATACTGTGTCATACGTGGCAACTACCAATGGGTAGCAGTTACTAATAAAGTTATCTCTAATCTCTATACTTACTATTGTTACCACACATATTTCAATATGTAATAGTGAAATCTTTTCCTCTTCTCTATATACTAGTATTAGAAATGGACGGAAAATCTAATAACGGTTGCGCAATTTATTGTATACTATCGTATATGCCTTAAGACAAAATTCTTTAAAATTTGAAACAAGACTAAATATACGTTGAGAGACATGGAATACTGTATGGTTTTGGCTTCTTTAAATACCTTCCACAATCTATCTATATTTATTGGAGAAGATCCTAAATCGAATTCTAGATTTTTCCTGCGAAGAACTTGGTGTAAGTCTCACTATAGGCATACATACATAAAATGTGCATTCACTATTACAGGCGTGTATTTTTTCATTAAAGACATTTGGATTTGAGCAACGCACAATAAAAGTACCAAGTATGTGCACACATACTTAAGGTATAAAGATATTTAAACTTTCGATTCTAAAGTCATGTACACACTATAGTACACAGAGGAATAATGTGCGTGTTGCTAGGAAAGAAAGGTGAATTAGCCGTAAGGTGCACTTTACAAAAATATTTGACCCCTGTGGTGTTTAGGTTGTGGATATTAGATAATCTGACAAGATATAATCTACAATCGATACGATCGCACTTCCTATGCTGGGAGCATAGAAAGTGCAAAGTTTCTCGTGAATAATACTGTATAAGTACAAGCACTTTTAAGAATGAATGAATTAATATGAATGAAGAGTTTTCTGTGAAAGTCCACAAGACTATGTATATATCTTGTAAAATGAAGGTGAGGCAAGCTCAATTAGACTATGGGCTTCCTATTTATTATACTATTATTACATACAATAGTATTGAATAGTATTGTATTGAGTCATAGCCTGTATCTATAATAACTTTAATGTCTCTTTCACAGAACGCAGTGAGAAACAACGTTTGTCCGTGTACAAGCAGTATAGCTATAGACTATAGAGAAATGTTATTTTTACCTAAAAACTTCAACAAATTCCACATGTCACATCGCATTATCTTTTCATAGTTTTATTCATCCAGCAAAAGCAATCAACTCATTAGCCATTCATATGCTTCATATGCTTATTCATAATAACAATAGTCATTGTAGGTATATGGCCACCGTGAAAACTATGGAACTTATCATGTAACATATTGAGCATTTTCATTATCCAGTTTTATAAATCCAGTCAATAAAATCATTACTATTATTATGTAAAGCGAAATTATTTACACAATAAACGATTTCAAAACCAAAAGTCACATGAATACATTTTGTAACTTTCATTTAATTGAAGCTGATTACAAGTACTAATGTACCATGTACTTATGTATGTAAACAATAATAATAATAAAAAAAAATTGTGTAGTATTATAATACAAATTACTGCACTACAAAACTTAAAGTACACAACGTTTTCAATATTTCTAACAAAAATATAATATTATTAAATCTAGGAAATGACGAATGCACAGAGCCATATATGCTACTTTTGTTATACAGAATAACTCATTTTTTAAATAAATTAAACTTATTATTATATTTGAATATTATAGTTGCAAATTGCAGCAACTCACATCTCAACTTTTGGAAATGACGAATGATAAAATTGGTTGGTACGTAAACTTTGAAAACATAAAAACAAACCGTTTGAAACCGTGTATGGTTTATTTATAATATAATTAAAGAACACGTCGATTTACAGAGCGACAAAAAGATATACAAGATACTAGGTATCGAATAATTTATTTATATTTATAATATGATTGTTCGTAAGTATACCTTTTACAATTATTTTAGTATTTTTCTCGAGAATCGATGTTATATATATATATATTTACATTTACTGTCTTATACGAAACAATCGCTGTTTCAGTTATCATTAAGAATGAAACATTAAAATATTCATTATCAGTGAAGCACATCAAAAGAATATAATATACAGAATAAACGAAGAAACCGATCGCTTTAGCAGTACCAGCACTGCTCATTTTCCTATTTTGTATCTACATTTTGGTATTTTTAATCTAATTGTATAATTAAGTGCTTGCGTTCCGGGATGCTGAATCAGCATCCTCCACAGAATAAATTCAGCGTAGTTAGCTTAATATTTTGTTTTTAAAATAAAGTCTATAACATCTGAGTTCAACTTGTACTTTTTAAGTTTATCCCCTACTGCTAGTCTCATTTGGTGAAAACCAAATTTTATTATATCGGAGGGTATTTGCAGCATTCGGCAATTCTTTGTCTAATAGTTTTTTAAATAGTTTTTTACGATAAAGAATTTCAAAAAGTTGCATTTGATTTATATTTTGCCGGATTGCAATCACCTTTTCGTTTACACGTAGGTACATTTTACGTGGCATTTTACGTCTCAACGTGGTCCCTGAGACGAAAAAGATTTCAAATTTCTTCCAGTATTGTCACTATACCTACGTATATTGCACTTTAATAATATATTCATCTTTCGAAGGTAACCTCTAATTGTTATATATATATATACCACTTTACACTAAAGTCCCCTTTCTTGCTACTGTACAATAACATTGCAAGATATTTAATATTCTAACATTATATATACTTAGTACTTGACTATATGATTGATTAATACCTAGGTGTTTGCAAGCCTGTAAGGTACATATTAAATATTTTTTAGCATTCATTTCCGCAAACATAAAACGTTTACATTATTTTCTGAATATGTGGCTAGTACAAGGTGAATGAGACTGTACGACGAAAATGTTATTTTTCAAAAACATTCTGAATCATATTTTTTAAAAGTATTGACTCTAATTATTTGAGATTATAATGATTGTGTTGTGATTCTTCTTAAAAGATTAAAATTAAAAATATGTACATACTATAAGAATACTCTTTGAAACTATAATCCAATGTCTTTCATCGTGTTCAGGAATATATTATGTTGCATCTCTTTCTTTTCATAATAATATAACGATAAATAAGTACATTTTATAATTATACTGATTGCAAGATTCCCCAAAATATCAGAGTTGTAGATGAAAACAAAGTTACTTGATTTTGATGTTGTACAGCTTTAATTTAAATCCCAGCATTTCGGAGAGAACACCACTAAATGCGGAGAGAATCACAATGCGTGTGACGTTGTATAGATAAGGATTTGAGGCATAGCTTGTCACCTTGAAAGGGTCCTCCAATTCCTACACAAATAAACAAAGTTGTCAATTAGAGAGGTAAAAATTACTATAAAATAAAAATTATTACCAAAAAACACTATGCTCACTTTTAGTAGTTCAGATGCCAATTTGAGTACATTGTTGGTTAGCTAAATTCAGAGAATAAATCCAAATTAATTACATGATGTTACAACATTATTACAATGAACAAGATGGTCTTAAAAATACAGAAAAAGGTCAAAGAAACTTACAGTCAACTCTTCCTTCTTATGCGGTTTCTGCTCCATTTTCTATGAGATGAAATACAGGAACAATTATAAGGTTCGGGTTCATGCAGAAAATACGTAATGCTAAAATTATGGCACATATAATAATAAACATAAATATATAGTTGTGTATACACTCTTACCAGATAGAGATTTAGCTGTAAAAAGTAAAGAATAGAACGGTTTATGAGAAATATCATTTGGAATTTCATCATTGAGATAGAGAGTGAATGCTATTGGAGGAAAGACGCGCAAAAGCCAATTAGATTACATTTTTCAAAGCATTTTTGGGTACCTGTTCGGTGATTATTACACTGAGGTTCCTGTACTTTGTGCTGATCCTACAAAAGAAAATTGTTCAAAAAAATAAAAAATATATTAAAAAATTTTAGTACATAATTGCAATAAGTACTTACAATTGATAAAATATAAAACAACTTACCTTGAACCGAGGGTCATAAATCGCATAAGGAAGATTCCAAGTGCCAAGCACCACGCCATAACCTCAACATTGTACAAGTAGTACATACGATTCGAATCTTTGAGCAATTCCACGGAGAAGAAAAAAATCAAAATAAAAGTAGCGATAAATGTTGCTGAAATAAAACAACAATGTGACATGTTAAAAATCAACTTGAACTTTAAAGACGAGAACTATTACGAGTCATTTGTATTTGTTAAATTCATCAGACAATAATGTATTTCATTGAGGGTGAATCCATAGGCTGTAGTTTAAATGGAACAACAGTCCAGTAAAAATATCCTTACACGAAACAATAATATCTACGGATCGTTGGGGTCCCCTTCGTTGTAAGTATGATCTAACTGATAGCCAAGTTTTAATGTTGCGCACTTTATTGAGACGAAAATGAGGAATTCCAGATTTCTTTGCTTTTCTAAATGAAGTTATCCGAGAGAATAATTTTCCAAATAGAAATCTCTGCTTGTAAGTTTTTTCAGCCACAGCAAGAAGAAAAAATGCAAACACGGCCAAGGATAATCGTTCGACAATCGATATCAGAATCATAATCCGTATCCTGTAAATAATAATAATAAGTAAAAGTAAAGTCATATCAAGGAAATCTAACGTACAATTATTATTATTTGCTTCACACGCATTGTGTACAAAAAACTTGTTCTATTCGTATCTCTTACGTGAGATTATCGCCGTACGAAAATGTTAATGCATCGGATATGTATTGACCAGCTTTTGATACTTCAAAATTCTCTATTTCCCATGCCGAATTCAATCGCCAACAACACGGTAATATTGCAATAGCAGAACTAAAGCATATGCCTATAGAGAGAGCAACACATTATCACAGAGTGATGGAAAATTTGACTATTTTTACAGAAAAAAAATGTCATTAATAATAATGTGCTTACCCAAGTATAGATAATCAGAGTTTTCACGAGCACATTCAACCTTAGCAATAATTAGGGAACTAATATCCAAAACTCCTAGGTTCGCTTTTTTTGCCTCATTTCCGTCCCAAACAGTGCAGCTAACTTTATCAGATGAAACACAACTTGGACTTAGATTCGAACATTTTGATGAACTCTGAAAATGGTCCAATGCAATAATATAGTCATACATATGTTCATATTACGATGAATATATGGGGTATACATACTAAAATTACTTTTAGCAAAAAATACCAAGTTGACATTACAAACAAAGCAATATGTATACTTTTGCAAATGTCTTCTTTATTTTACTTACTTGCTGAAATTCCCACGCAAAAGGATGATCATTCATTTGAGTCTCAAATGTATCCTCATCATAATCCTCATCATCAGAATTATTAATTTCTTCTGCATAGTCATCATCCTCACTATTGGTAGTGACTGCTGTCCATTCTGACTTAGATCTGAATTCTTCATCTTCCAAAGCCTCTTCACCTAATAGATCATCTTCTTCTTCTGTTGAAGAATCGTTATTATTGCTACTACATTCTCCGCAACTGACACTTGTGGTACTCGCTTCTGACTGCTTACTCACATTTCTCTTTCTTAAACTAGATACTCGAGAATTTGGATTTGAAGTCACATGACTATTGACTGTTTGACGACAAATATTTAATGAATCTTGCGTTAATTTAATATTTGAAATTTTGTCTTCATTCTTTTCTCCACCATACTGTTAAGAAATTACGGCAATCAAATTTCGTTAATTAAACCATTAAAATATTTAATGAAAATAAAGAAGAAAAAATAAATACTAATTGAGAGATTTTCCTCACCATTGTTTGCATATTTCCCAAAATACCGACAGCACTTTTTATTTTGTCCAAAGATGCATGGACATGGGCTTGAATTTGTGAAACGTCATTTCTTAAAGAACATTGAACTTGTTTATTATTTCCATCGAAAACGCAGTCATCATTTTCTCCATTCTCTACAGAGAGTGTCTCTGTCATTTCTTCTGAAATGAAACGAAAATAAAACTTGTAATATATGAATTTCCCATCTAGGTAATACTAGGTAGGTTAGGTAATACTAGGTGTGTATATTAAATTTGACAATTGCGTACTCATACAATTATATGATTCAATTAAACCGCATATAAATATGTATTTACTTGCTAAAAAGTGACAAGAAATTTAAACATATGTACCTTTGATTACAATCCCTTCGTCGCCTTCATCTTTATCTGAATTAGATGACACTGATTTTGGTTCATCTTCAAATATGACTTTTTTTATTGAAGATGAAGAAGTAGATGCAATGAGAACATTTTCTGTAGCACGGTTAGAAGTAAAGCATAATGTTTTACGAATATTTTTTGACGTAGTCCCCAGTGTCGATGAGGAACTTGTAGATGAATGACTCAGTATGGGTGTAACTGTACAACCATGAAGGCTGTTGGAACGACGCCGAGATAGTAGAGGCCTTCCCCGACGTTTCCTAGAAGCTGTTGTTGTTGTTGTTGTGGTGGTTGCTGCTGTACATTTAAATCCTCCAGAACCTCTTCTACGACGTCTTTTATTCCCTTCACCATCTTTATCCTCATCTCCATCCTCATCGTCACAATAGTGAGTTGCCACAATTTGTGAATGAAGTATTGTGAGAGCAATCATGAGTAAAATTGGTGAAATGATCTCACTTGTTTGAACCCCTGACGGTAATTGACTGTTGGGGGTCGAGGATGGTGATGGGCCATCTTTAACTGGGCCATAAAGGCGATTATTTATTTTACTTTCATCCGTGGATCTATTATTCCCTGATGACAGTGATGATGAGCTACTCAAGTAGAGAAAAACATTCCCAACTTGCAATGAATAGAGTATAAGAAATACCATGAAGAGTTTTCTGGATGTTTGAGTAGACCACCATTTATGGAAAATGGGAAGGAATAAAAACCGTAACAATGCAAGGCGAGTTGTTGTAAAAAGTCCATGTTTTGGTTTTGCTTTTGGAAATGACGAGCCTAAATCAAAAAATAAATAACACGTTGTTAGTGTAAGGTATTGTTAATGATGACTATTACTGTTTTCACAATACTTACACAAAGAAAAACTATTTACTATTTTATATATATTAATTATTGTGCAGTACACAATGAATCCAGGTCCATGTCTTCGACGCCGACATCAAGATCAAGATCAACTTATCACTAAACCATATATAACATGTATATTTCCCTCACAGTATTTCTCTGAGAATTAAATCCCCTTTGCACTAAACTATATATATATATGAATGCTACTTTGTGAACTGTCGTTGATTACACCAGTTGAAATTCATGGAAACTTTTTTTTAAATCTACTCTAAACATATCGTAATATATTTTGTACTCATTTACAGATCCACTTGAATTATATAATAAAACACGTATTAAGTGAACAATCTAATCGCGGAAAAAACCTTTGACTCTATCTACCTTCCTCTTATATATATGACATACATACTAAGATAGTATTATACTCCATACGGTTTTGTAATAATTATTGCGACTCTGGGACCATTATTACTATCGATAGAAATTCTATACCGTCATAAAAATTCACATCATGACCAATTAAGCAGCGCAAATCATTTTACTTCTGTACATGTATATATACTTCCGGGAAAATGACAGGAAAATGAGTACTTTTATAATCTACTTAGTTTAAGGTTACTAAACTGAAATGGACAACCTATTGCCCATCTGATGGACTCCATCACCATTATACTTTAGACATTTAATTTCTATCCATGTATTTACTCATAACTCATAAGTATACCTCTCATCGCTCGTATCATTTTCTTTCTATTATTTTGTCCTATAATTAAAATTAACTGTCTTATAGAGAGATAATCTCTCTATACTTACTTAATTACTTATATATTAATTGTCAAAATGAAATGTAAGACGAGTATGTATATAGTGTAAAAATAGTACATTTATAAACAAATAAAGAAAAGTAAAACGCTTTATGTTCTTACCTCTAACCAAATCTAGATCAATTAGCTCTGATTGAACTTTAGCTGATTTTTTCGGGATATGTAAATAATTAATTCCATTTTTCTCAACTGTGCATTCCCATTTTTCTTTATCGTACGTTCCCACATAATTTTGGTACCTGTATAAAAATACAAACACAATCAAACTTGAACATTCATCATAATATCATCATCATTATTGATTACAAATTGTAATTGTAATTTACAATAAATTTTGTTAATCTTTTTTTAAATAAAAAAGAAACGTATTTGCAGATGACTTATTATGTATACATACAGCAATTTGCATATATACTTACACATAGACTCTTTAAATGAATGGAGTTGCATTTGGAATTGGAATAATATTATTAATTCAGATATATATATATATATATATATATATATATATATAAATAAATGTAATTATTTACTAACCAAGTAAGGATTGAGTTGAGATCAGAATGCATCCAGAATCATGAAAGGAGGCATAGAATGTAGAATTCGGAAATTTTATACGTGTATATAATCTTTACAGTTTCAAAGTAATATGATTTAATTGTATTAATAGCTTGATTTGAATGGAGATACTTGACTGCGTCCAAATGTATTATTAAACTTAATTAAATAAATATATACAGTGTGGTGTGGAGAGAAGACGAGTTATAGTAAGAGGAAATAAATAATTTTCCGTCCGATTCAACTATATGCCACTATATTATGATAGTTCGCAGCATAGTGGAAAGAGTAAGTAGTCGTATATGTGAAATGTGGAAAGTCGTGAGCACTATTGACTACATGGGAGCGTCCGCCAGAAAACACATGAAGTCGTGAAAAAAACTTTGTTTCGTATATTCATCATATTCATGTATAACAAACTAAGGGCTATCGATCCTGAAAATTTGTATTTTTTGGATGAGCCCAAGTATTTAAAAATAATTATTTTCGAAATTTTATCATTTTGCGTAAAACATTCAGCACACAATTAGCAGCTATAAAAACAAGGGATGCGGGTTCTAATCCCAGTGAGACCGTAACTTTTTTGTTACACAAATCTTATTTTTCTAGGTAAAAAAATACGGAGAATCCAAATCTGTAGGCAAATTACTAAAAATAAAATTTTGAATAGGAAAAAGACTTGAAATTTTCATCGTTCATTTACGGAAATGAACGATGTAATTGAGTATGTAAAACGAGTATGTAAAACTTTATACTTGGAATTTGATACTTTAAGTTAATAAAATCTGAATCTACTTAGGATTATCACAAGATAATATTTATTATTTAATAAATATATCAATTTGAATCCGCCATTTTATCGTACTTATTTATATGTATTTAAAAGAAATTCAAAATGGGCTAATAGCGGAATTTTAGCAAGAGCGGACGGCGAAAGCGCCAAAAACTTTAGACTGCAATAGTTCAAAACTATAGTAGAGAGGATGCACAATTTTTTTGTTTTTATTTTTTCATTTTTAAAGTCCGGCAAAAGAGGAGTGGGATCGTTCGATT
>JAIUND010000514.1:0-66696 GCA_034699125.1 Gisinianus flammeolus
TCTTCGTCTCTTTCTTCTTCGTCTTGCTGTAACATTAAACATTTAGTTTGTGTTTGGGAACGTGTATGCACGTTGTTGTGAATGGCATAGCTCTAGTCATCATATTACAGTCCATTACAAATAATCTGTTGGTCATTTTAATTCAAAATCACGTATTTTCTCCATTTACACATATTCCACTTGGAAATTATCATAAAATCTCGTCTTTTTTATCTTCTCCACCCCTTTTTTCCACTGTACAGAGACAAAAGGAGAGAGAAAGAGGAGAGTAGAGAGTCTCACTCTTTTTATTTCATTTTATTTTACTTGATTCAGTTGACAAGAATCAAATAAAATTTAATTTGGTCAATTGAAACAAAATTATGATGGTACGAGTTGAAGTGAGCAGAGAAAATCTCTCTTTCTCTCTCTCTCTCTCAATTCTTGTACACACGCGATTTATTCCACTACTCAATTACTTTTCCAACTATTAACGAGTGTTCTAGTACGGGCGAGAAACAACAAAGTACGCAATTTTAAACAGGAATTGAGAATGTCGGGGAAATTTTCATATTACACTCGACACACGGCTTGTGGAAAAAAATATCATTCATAAATGCATGCAAGGAAATTCCCAAACAGCTCGCAATATTAAAAATATATGTACGATATTTTTGAGAATGTGTGTGTGTGTGCTTATGAATTTTTAAATGGTTTCAACTTATTTACATAGTGGAAATGAAATGAGAATATTTGGGTGTTTCGTTACTTGTGAATTTTGAATGCAGAGTTTGTGAGAGAACGAGAAAAAGAGAGAGAGAGAAAAGTTGAGTGTGTGTCTGTGTAGGCGAAAGATAATTGATTGTGTAATCGTTGTGCATGGTGATATAATATTTTTGGGTAGCCAAAGGAGTACAAACTCTGTTCTGTATACAGTTGAGAGTTGAGGGAATTTGGATGGGAAGTTAAAGTTGAAAGGAGCTCATAATATCTGTATGAGGAGTTGGAATGATTTGCATAAGGAACATGTTCAATTGTAAATTGTAATGGCCGGACGGTTAATTTTTTTTTTTTTCTTCAAGAGGAGGGAAAAACTAGTAATGTTCTCTTGTAGGTACACACTACACACACACAAAAAAAAGGATCGATGTCGATTGTCGTGCAATAAAAAGGATTTCTTGCAACTGAGCACGTACGAGTCAAGTGTGTGAGTGTGTGTGTGTGTAATGAAAGGTCCCACGTTGCATGTTTTCCGCATTAATTTTTTTTAAATCCACTGGTAGGTGCTATAAAGTAAAGGAGGAGAATGAAAAAAGCGCTGCTCTTCATATTATTACTCATATCATTATTATTATTCACGAGTTCAAACTCTCTCGCATACTCAGGTGGGAGTTTGAAATATCAAACTCAAGAATCCCGTCAGAGAGAAACAGAGAGAGAGAGAGAGAAGGGACAGATTAAATGAGCGTAGCATGGAAATTGTTCAAGTTGAACGTGCAAAACTTGAAACTCAAGCTTTTAGTCAGGATTGAGTGCAGGAGGCATTAATTTAAGCGAAATCAAGATCAACAGATCATCATCACATTTCCAGCCATGATCCAATCCAGCGTCAGCGTGTGATGTGAGAGTACAAGTCTACAAGTACAAGTACACACATGAGAATGTTGTTACACAAATTCAGGCGAGTCCCTTCCAGTTCCAATGACTAAATAGAAATTACAAAAAAACTTACCTCACAAACTACATACAAACAAGTAAAGAAAAGCTCAAAACTTGAAACCAACCCCCTTTCGCCTTTTTTCCCATCTCATCCTCATCATCGAGTCATATTGTACGGACAGACGGACGGACGCAGTATCGACTATGTACAGGCAAAAGCTGCCAGCTATGAGCAATAAGAATAGTAATAGCAAAAAGGGACTCGACTCTCTCTCAACTGTCGTATGATACATTACATTACAGCGATAGCGATTACATTTCATTACACAATGGATTACATGCAAATCCTTTGTCAAATTTGCATGTGCACATGTATACGTACCTTATGAATA
The DNA here is from genome assembly GCA_034699125.1 of Gisinianus flammeolus. Lineage (NCBI taxonomy): Eukaryota > Metazoa > Arthropoda > Collembola > Symphypleona > Katiannidae > Gisinianus > Gisinianus flammeolus. The sequence continues at coordinate 2,031 of JAIUND010000514.1, forward strand.
AGAAGAAGAAGAAGAAGAAGGAGGAGAATCTTGCTCTCCGTTTTACCCTTTTTTATTCGAAATGTGAAGCTTCTATTGTTAAATTTGTGCCTTCACCATCACACTCTTCGTCTCTCTCTCTCTCGTTCTCCCTCTCTCTCGCTTGTTCACCTTCCTGTCCGATCCAAAACAAAGGCACATCCATAACACAACTCCGCCTCATTCACTCGTACAAATATCTGTATCAATATCACTGACATATCACGTTGTTATTATTATTACCTTTATGTTCATTCCTCTACTCATTCACTTTTTTTCCTGTGTGTGTGTGTGTGTGTGTGTGTGTTTGGAGTGCTCTGAAAAGTGAAAACTAGACGAGAACTCAAACCACGCCCCCCATCTCTATATTTCATCCCAATCCAGATCTTACTTCAAATCCAATTCGAATATTGAATGAGCCTCTCCTTTCCCCTTGCAAACAGCCATATTTCACCACAATACTTGCCAAAAAAAAAAAAACACACACACACAATGAACGCGAAATGAACGTTTTATCTTTCAATCATCATCTGTATTTGTCCTTCCACACCAATTTCCATCATGTCCACACAATCAAATTGCAACATTAACTCGATCAATTTGTCATTAGCTGGGCCATTTATCTTATTTTATTGTTACACTTCTTGTAAGTACGATGCATACGATATTTTAATCATGTCTAGTACATTCCGAATGATTTGTGCTTTGTATTTGTAGTTGTATCTGTAATATCTCTGTATGAACTCGACTTGATGGGTCCATTGAAAAATGGGAACTATACATATTCAAATTCAAAGTAGACTTTTGTACTATAGTGAAATTATTATTTGGGGTGACGAAAAAAGAGAATGAGAATTATTGCGAATATGTATGAGTTTAAGTTGAGATTAAGTGTTTTGTGGCATGGAGAATTGAGAATTGAGAACTGACGATGAGAGTTGGTTTAGAGAGATGAAAGGTGTAATTCCTAGTGTATTTACGTCGGTATATCAAGGATATGTACGATACCGATACATACATACGTATGTGAGTAAATGTGTGTGTGTGTGTGTTCAAATGAGGACTGGAGAGTTGCAAGCTCATAAGTTTAGTTTAGAAGTTTAGAGCAATAAATTGTTTTTGCTCAGTCATACTTTCACGAATTCATTGGGGTTGCGCTTTATTATGGTTCTCAGTCCTCCGCACATCTGACTCTACATGGTTTCTTGTCGTAAACATTTTTCTCACTTCCTTTGATATTTCCGTCCCATATTTTCACAGCTCAAAATCAAAATATTCACAGTTCACAATTCACAATTCACATGAGCAAACTCGCAGGTCTCCTTTTATTCCAGTTCCCAATCAACTCTACATTTTATTTCAAACTCTTTATCTTTCTTTCTCTCTCTCTCTCTCTCTCTCTCTCTCTCTCTCGGCATGAAATTCTAATTGTAGAGTCCACAATCAGTCTCAATAGAGTTTTTCATGACAGAGTTAGAAATTCAGTTAGAGGCAGAGAGACGAAAGTAAAGTAGAGAGATTGGGAATGTGAGTTTGTAGTTTGTATTTTGTACATGTATAGATAAGGGCTGTCGGTAGCTCTTCAATCTTTCAACGAGACATGGTCGTCGTCCACACGGAGACACGGACATAATACAATGATTAAGTGCCACATATGTTCAGTGCAGAAATAGAAATAGAAATAGAAATAGACACAGACATAACTAGAAAAAAAAATAAAAACTCTTCAAATATCACTAGTATACAAATCCATATTCATATTCATATTCATATTCACATTCACATTCACGGCCATAAAAGGCTACTTGGGCTTTGACTAGAGATAGTCCAAGTCGAAAACGAAAAGCAATCGCCAGTCGAGTTTTTTTATAACTTTTTCTATAATTATCGTATAAAAATGTGTCTTGGAGGCTGCTGCTGCTGCTGTTGAGTTGAGAGAGAAGAAAAAGTTGATTTGAAATGACAACCAACAACCAACCTGTAGACGAGTACAAGTGTAGATAGATACATTCTCCGTCCTCATATATTTAGTATTTAGTTCTCGTTGGTCCACACTCCACAGAGACGTCCATATTTTGTGATGGACGTTGAGCTTTATGATTTCATCCTTAAGTGGTGCTTTCGTCTCATTCTTCTACATTCTACATCTACAAATCTACACTGAAAAGACAAACCAAACATTTTTTCCCCTTCCTTTTCTCATTGTCAGTTCTCATTGTAACTCTCATGATGAATTCGAGATGGGAAAAGTGCGCGCGGAGTCCTCTGATTCTAATTCTCTCTCTCTTTCTCTTTCTCTATCTGGATGAGACGGGAGGCCATAAGATAATTTATAATAAAAGTATATATGTAATTTATAATAACGTATTTGTGGTAGCTAATAATAAAAGTGCGGCTTTCTGGGATTTATTGAGTACACACATGGTCGGATAATAATAATAATAATACCCCTGGATTTTCTTCCAATTCGTAGATATAGACAACAAGAAGATGCAGAGAGAGAGAGAGAAATAGAGAGAGAGGAAGCTGAAGATATTTATGTGTGAGTCTGTTCTGTATAGCAATGCCACATGAAATGTGTGAGGAGACTTTTTGGACTTGTCAGAATGAGCCTTAGAGCAGTAGTTGATGTTTTGTGTGTGTGTGTGTGTGTGTGTGTGTGTGTGTGTGTGTGCGTATGGAAAAAATTAGTCAAGAGATGTGTACGGACGGACTTATGTCCGTCCGAACTAATAATGATGGTATAGTGTGTGCGGTAGATTACACAGAGAAGATAATAGTTTCGGGAAGGATCATAGGGAAACCATGTGAATTAAATTAACACGTGCGGACAGATGGACTACAATGGAATGGAGCTTTAATTAATCCCATTCGAAGAGGCACAAGCTTCAAGGGATAAAATTAATTTCTATATTTGTTCGCAATTTGACCTGACTTTTTCTTTTCCCTCTTCTTCACTCAACTTCACTAGCAAACCAAAGGGAGAAGAAGAAGAAGAAAAAAAATGTGTACAACTGTACAATAGATAGAGGAAGAGAGAGAGAGAGTGAGAGAGAGAGTATAGTATAATAATCATAGAGACATAGACAGAGAGAGACGGGAGGACGAAGAGATATAAATAATAATGGACATGGAGATGGGTAGATGATGTACAAGATTACACTCGAGACATTACAGATTACACCTGAGACTACATAATAATAATCGCACAGAGTCTTTTCCTCTTTTCCTTTTTGGCTTCCATTGCGCTTCCATCGAGTTTTTTGGGATCCAAACTACAACTAGCAGCGGACGATACAACTTATTTATATATTAATAAGAATGCCCCAGTCAAATAACAATGAGACAAGTCCAACCAATGTTTGAAACAATGGCAACAAAAATCTATTCAAGGATGAACATGAATAAGAAAAAGAAAAAGAAATGTAGAAGACAAGTCCTGAAGACGAGGAGAAGACGAAGACGAAGAAGAAGAAGGAGAACAAGCAATCAGAGAGATAACACAACCAATGAGTGCACATAAATATGTAGGCATATATTATATACACATATACATGTACATGTACATGCAGTGCACTCATCAAACCAAGAAATAGAAATGAGTGAAAAAAATGGTACAAGGAATCATTTTTTTTATCTATTTAATTTTTTTCACTTACTTTGCTTCAATATAATTTCAGTGTCCTTTCGCATCATCTCTATCTCTTCTGGCATGCACTCACAATAATATAGTAACAACACATACATATACGATTTTATTTGCTATTATATATTTATGAACTCTAATATTAAGGAAACGCTGCTTGTGGCAAATAGAAAATAAAGAAGAAGGGACAAACACACACAACTCACCGAAAATGATGAGCTATGGATTACGTCGAGCTAAGACTATAAAAATTATGAGTGACAGAACAAAAGAGAGAAAAAAAGTTGTTGGAGAACGACACTGTTTTACCTGAACTTTCTTTCTCTCTCTCTCTCTCCGTCTCTCTCTGCCATCATCAAGTTTGGTGTCCACTTGCTTCTTCCTTTGCTTCCTCCTGCTGTCTATTACTCCACTCTCCATATTCCCAATTCAATCCAATCCAAAAATCCAAATTCTACTCTACACACAAGAGAGATTCCATTCCGTCCATCAGTAGTTTCTATTTTGGCTCAAGGAATTTCTCTGATAAGTATTTCAAGTGTACAGAAGACTCACACATGCATGAGTTTCACGGTGATATATCTGTATTGTACGATATCTGTGGTGTACCTATGAATTTGTACTGGAGAAACTGGCTAATATGAAAATTCGTGTATGTATATATGTGTGTAGTTGGGTAGGGATAGAGTAAAATGGAATTGAAATTGATTTTTTTCCCTTCTAGATGAGGATCACGTTTTGGGGGGAGGTTAAAGGTCGTGCTCATCTCCAGCCGCGCTATATGGACTCGAGAGTCGGAAATTGTATTCGAATCACGCGACCCTCACAAAAAAAAATTTGTATATATATTCCAACAATATGTCTATCAACGTTATTTATTCTTCTCCAAGACGTTTAATATACGATTAATATTATCCACTCACTTATTATCAATGGACTCACAAGACTCTCAACATTAAAATCAAAATCATAAAAATCTTCATATTTTCTCCTCCATCCCCTCCTTGATTTCACTTACCGCTCATTTCACATTCAAAACACATTCCCTATTTTTTCTCCCCCTCCCTTTGCAAATTTGTACATATAAGTTTTAAAAAAATGGAAAATGGATTCATAAGGTATACCACGAGGATTGTCTTTTGTTCGTTTCCATTACAGAACAACAAGAAATCCATCGTCAGTTGAGTTTACCTATATAATTTTTGTACTTATTTGATTTGATTTCTTTCCTTTTATTTCCTTTGTTTTTTTCATTTGAGGGAAATGTTCAACTGTATTTGTATAGTAGTTTTTTCTCTTAAATGTCTTTACACTTACACAAATAAAAAATTAAATGTTGTACATAATGAGGGAGAAAACTGACGAGAGATTGTGGATCTTAAGAGTCCTCGGGGGTAGTTTATCATGGGATTCCTCCGTGGAAGTACCTACAAGTAGGAGTTAAAAAGTTGTGAGCTGAGCTGTGAGAGAGAGAGAGAGAGAGAGAGAAAGAGAGAGAGAGAGCAGGTCAGCCTACTGGACTTTTTCCAAAGGAAAGTCGTGCATGAAATTGGCTTTTCGATAAAATCTAGACTGACACTCTCCGTTTACTCAACCACCAGCAACTCTCTTCCTCTTCTCACTCTGTCCATCCACATTTTCATATTACTTAATTTTTTCCTTACGCATTTTTTCATCCAACGATTTACTTGATTCCACTAATAAATTTCTCTCTCTCTCTCTTTCTCTCTCTCTCTCTCTCTCTCTCTCTCTCTCTCTGTCTCCGTTTCTCAAGAGTAGCTCATAAGGATTTTACAATCTCAAATCTCCGCACGCCTTGTACTGCCCTCATAATAGAGCAATAATCTTCACACCTATCAACATCCAACATATTACTTGTATATCTGTAGACTAGAAACGAGCAGTTAACAATGTGTAGAGCTTCAATCCTCCCCCATCACCACAACTTACCAACTAAATAAAATTTTGAAGAAAAAAGGAAATAAAAAAAAAAAAATGCTCCGTATCTTTACTCAAAATTTCTACAAGTCATCTCGTGCTCAAACATTTCTCACGTTGAGCCCCTTTTGTTTATTGTTTCTCTCTTTTCTCTCTTCTTCATTTAATTTGTAGTGCCAGTGCCTAATCCCAAATCCCAAATCCCTCATGCTTAATACACACTCCAAACTCCTACATAATTAATCACATCTCTTCCATGCCATTTTTATTTTTATCAGTGTTTAAAGTGGACCTATAGTGTACATTTTTCAATATGCGATAACAGCATGCAAATCCATTCGTTCTCTTAGTGGAAAATAACGAACTATTTTTACAACTATACAAGAGTATGGTTGTGTCAAATAATGATCAAATGCTTCCTTGTTTATTTCATAGTCATCTTTTCAACGTGGATGAAGTGGACGACATGACAGAAAAGTGACAGATCATGGGAAAACCATCTGTCCAGTTACTCTCTCATGTGTCCACTTTGTTTTTTTGAAAGCCTGTAGGTAGTTTTTCTCTGTACAATACTATAATACACACATTGAAATATGCAGAAGTGTGTGTGTGAGGTTTGATTGTAGAACTAGACTGTAGAATGTAGAATGAACAAAACGTCGTTGTCATATACAAGACATTAAAACAGTTTGGGTGGGCTGAGACACTGTTACTCTGCTACAATTCTCTCTTTTCATCCATCACACACACACACACTCATTCAGCAGGCAGAATCAGAATCAGAATGAAAAGGAACCAGAGTTTGAGAGAGAGAGAGAGAGAGAGAGAGAGAAAGAGACAACCAAAGGTAACATCTTCATCCATATCTTTCATGTACACAAAAATTAAATTTATCAAAAGGAAACCCATCAGAAGCTTGCCAAAAAAATTGCATATGAACAATAATATACATAATTATCTTATTATTTTCTTATTTTTCTTGAAAAACTGGAAATCCTGTGTGTGCATCTGAGCAAAAGTGTATGTAAATTGTAAATACACAATGATTCACCCCAAAATAAGAAATTACACATGCATATCATTGGTAAATTGACCAAATTTGCCTTTGAAAAAAAAACGTCATTTTATACTCAAAAGAAGTCTATACAAACTCTCAATGCTGCACGTAGGAACATTAAACATGTTTTTTCTCCTCTTTTATTCCTCTTTCTCATTGATTCGTGGCAGGTGGTAACAAATTATAAATTGTGACGACATATTATTAAAACACACACTCACTCCTTTGCGAAGCGAACTTGTTCTTGTTCGCAAAACGATCCTTTTAATATTCAAAATATGAAGATTTTTTCTTTTGAACAGTTCACAAAATCGTACATGATTGCATGATGTTTTTTTCTTGTACATACTCCTCTGATGATTGTTAATTGAAAAAAGTGTAGATAAGAACTGGAAAATAAATAAAAGTGGGGGAACATTAAGTACAGGTTGGAAGTCTCGAGACTACACACTTGATTATTGGTCGTGATAAATTAGTATTTAAATGTGCTTCTTAATTATTAGTCATCCAATAATGAAATTAAAAAAAAAAAAAATGTAATAAGAGTTTTCTTTCCATCATTTGGTGTCTTGTGATGAAATTGAATTTATTTCAAAATCCCATATAGATAATAGTAATTGTAATAATAATTTAGGAATAAAATGCAAATGATGGAACAGTACCGTGATTTTGTTTTTCAGTTGTAGACTTGTAGACACTAAATGGACGGGAGCATATTTCTTGAGTTGAGTTGAGAGTTGAGTTGAGAATTATAACTTGAGATATTTGAGAAATATTCTGACAAGATCCTCCTTAGAAATTCAAATGGCAGGTGTATATGCGTGTGTGTAAATGAAATGTTTGATCGGTTAAAGGAAAGCAGTGTTAAGTTTCGGGACAGTCATCTAACAAGGAACACGTTGTAACATGCAATAGCAATAGCAACAGCAAGCTGTTGGCTACCTATGAATATGAGTGAGTGTGCTGTGTTTGTGTGTGTATTTTGCGGAGCAGCAATAAAAGAAGACAAATTGCACGATTTCATTGTAGAAAACGTCGAGTTGAGGATGTTGATGAACATGAAGAATAAATGAGGGGATGAATCGCTTAATCGCGGTGTCAATTTCACCCTGGATCTCTCGGCACAGCTAAAAAGGATGAGTCTTTAACCCAAATCCCAAAAGGGAATATCTAACAGATAGACACAGAGAGAGAGAGAGAGAGAGAGAGAGATGTATTTTGTGAAGAAAAGACGAAAATCGTGCTCAGGTAATTAGCCCCTACTTTGAGAATTAATTAGAGAGCTCTTGTCAACTATATCTATCTGTCAGTACTCCTCGCTATATATCGTCTCTCACTCACTCGCTCACATTCACACACATAACACACACACACACACACACGTACATAGATATTCCTCCATTCTGCATGACACTAGAGAAACTGTTTTGTATCAAGTATGAAGATTTTCGTGTACGAAACACCAAAAGAAATCCATGCCACATGCAATCTCAATCTTTTTCTTCTCTCTCTCTCTCTCCCTCTTATTTTTGCTTGAGCTTCTGCCTTTATAATTTCTTCACTCTTCGTCTTCGTCTTTACCTTCTTACAGATATTTCCATCATCATCATCATCATCATCATGATCATCATTATTCTTCTTATTTTTATTTTTATTCCCATTTCTATACTCTCTTTATCAACCTTATTCAAATTACCTACAATCCTCGTCAAATCATTATCAAGTCAACTCAAACTCAAACTCAAACGGAGGCAAATGTACTTTCCAGTGTTTTATATTATCGTTCTCCTCTCTTCCTCTTTGGCTCGTCCAAAGATAATAACAAGTGCAGATAATGAGACGAAGGAGCAGTCAAAGTTTACAAAACCCCCATAAAAAGATAAAATAAGAGTCCTTTAGTCCTTAGTGCAAGTATTTTTTTTTCTTCTTCTTCTTCATCGTCTTCTTTGAATCTGTTGAATCTTGTTGCATTTTAGGATTTTAGGTGAAAAATCTCTGCATCCTCTCGAGCACGCAACGCACACTCAGGTTGTTTCTGCTTTTATTGTTTGTATTATGTAGTGAGCAGTAGAATGAGGATGAGAGACACGACGATGATAAAATGAAAATGAGAAAAAGAAGAGCAAGAACAATGGGGATAGAATGGTCAATATTTTTGTACAGTTTGGTATAATGCTGATGGATGGATGGATGGATGGAGAGAGAGAGAGAGAGAGATGAATGTAAAAAGAGTGTGTGTATGGATGATGGGCGTTTAGCCCCGATTTTCTGACGTGTACATAAACATAAATTAAATTAATAGGTGAAATTTACAGGGGAATCAAACCTGTTGCTCACAATTATTTTATATTTATTCGTCAACTTGTCTCTCACTATATTTCTCTCTCTCTCTCTTTCATATCATATTATACGGCAACCATGTAACATAGTATACGACATTCTTCATGTTCATATTCATATGCTTCAAATGTGAGCAAATCTCCTTATGAATTGCATTCATTTCCATGAGTATTACATGAACAAAGTCAGACTACAAACGAAAAACGAAAAAAAAAAAAAATGTTTCTAGTCTGCAATCGCAATCTACATGAACATCGTTCATGTTTTCTTTATTTCTATACGATAATTTTCGGCCCGCTTCTTCCACTTTACCAATCCTTAACTGCTTCAAATATATTGTATATAAAATGTCACCTGCCACGGCACTCTAAAATATTTTGTTTCATTGATTTATTGCCATTGCATTATTACATTTTCTTTTTGCCTTGAAGCAAAATTATATAGTCGTGTAGTAGCGAAGCTTCAAAAAGCACAGACACATTTACACTCGTACAAGGTTTTTACTTTTGCACGGTTACACTATGCGATTTGAGTAAATAAATAAAAAATGTGTGTCTTTGTAAATGACATTGAATTATTATTTTTCATTTCTTCATTTTTTTTTTTGTCCACTTACATATTGAACATTTGGCATAATTTGATGAGACTGTATGAATTTGGAATTTGAAATTTGATATTTGAGATGCTTTAAATATTTTGTTATCCATTGAATTGGGATTTGTAATGAGAAGTTCATGATACAAATGCGGATATTTTTCTATGGATGAAGAATGGAAATGTGATGGCCAATCTGACAGAGTTGTTGCGCTGATTGACTAAATTGATTTAATTAAAGTGTTCAAGAAAGATGAAGAAGAATTGAAGGATGGAGAGATAGAACGAGAGAGAGAGAGAGAGAGAAAGAGAAAGAGAGAGAGAGAGTCGAGAGTTGTAGAGAAGTAGAATGAAATGAAATGACAGTGACAGAGGAATTAGTGAATGGTTCATTGGAATTACAGCTAATTTGATTTGTGAGCTGCTTCACTGTTCATTGGGATTGCTATGAGCGAAAAATATTAGTAGTATGAAAATTTATTATGTATGAAAGCAGGGAGAAGGGGCCAAAGAGTGTGTGTGAGAGAGAGAGAGAAGGGTCTCGTCTTCGTCTTCTTGTTCTTCTTGTTCTCTGTATTTATAGATGGATTTGATGTGGATGTTGCAGTTGCTGTGAACAATGGATGGATGAGCGCAAGAGAGTTTGAGTTTGATGGGGCTCGCCCAAACAAACATGTGACAGGTAGGAATGCAATGTTGTGGAGAGTGAGGATGAAGGTTATAGGTGCAAAATTATCAAAGATGCCGATGTGGGAGGTGGAAGGGAAGTGAGTGAGTACAAGCGAGAGATCCCTACAGTTCACACTAAAAACTCTACAAATATTCCACACTCTGTGAGTCTGTGACCAAAGTTAATGCACAGAGGTATACATGATGATATGCGTATCGTATGTACATATGATCATATATGTATGCTCATTTGCTCATACACTCTGCAAGGTGGACAACATACACAAATACATATAGACACTTAGACATAGCCAACAGAGCACAAGTGTAAATTTAAAAATCCACATTCAGAGAGCTTTTTTCATAATGTAATTTCTTTCATTTCAACTCTACATGTATCTTATGTACTATGAGAGAGCAAACGAGAGAGAGAGAGAGAGGGAATGGAAAGGGAAAATGGTAGAAGAAGGGAAGATAGTGCGGACTATACAGACTATGGAGGAAAATGAAATGTGGATCACATAAATTCAAGTGTTCGAACAGTTGTGGTCGTAAACAGTGATTCGGAGTCAAAGGCAACTCCAGCCGCTCGTCTTTATACCTTTTTTGTCTGTTTTCTTTCATTTTCAATCGGTTGCAAATTGATTTCAGCCAAGGTGGCCCTCCAACACAACACACACATTGGAAATCCTCTCTCTCTCCCCCCCAAAAAACTTTAAATAACCCAACCTCAACTACTTACAATAATTATATATCGGGGCTAAAGGTCTACGTCTACGGATACTCACATTTTTTCTCAGGGTTAACATGCACACATAATATACAAAATATAGGTATACCTACACAAACACAACACACTCTCATCCTTTTGCTCTTCTTCTTCTTCGTCGTCTTCTTCTTCTTTTTGTATATCCTGCTTCAAATCATGAATAAAATTGCAATAGTAGACACCTCTTATACAAATCCAAAAGCTGCTCAAAACAATTACTCAAATCATTTCCCAATATGAAACGAACAAAAAAAAACATAACAAAACCTTGAATTTGACTTGAATCAAATTTAATCAAATCAAACTTAATTGACAGGATTTTTTTTTGTTGTAATTTAATGCTTTTTACACGTAAATCTTCTACTGAATCCAGCAGCTCCAACACTCGGCCTTATTTTATTGGTTCAATTAGAATTATTTGAAAAAATAAATCATGACAGAGAGAGAGAGGAAGAGAGAGGGACTGCTGTGAGAGTTGTGAGCAATTAGATTTGAAAGAAATGCATAATAAAAAGGAATGAGTAAAGGAATAAGTGATAATCATAATATTTCAAGGGTTAATGTTACAATGGGAATGGGAATGGGGAGTGATAACTGATAAGAGACTGGTGGAAATGTTTTATGAAATAAAAAGCAACAAAACAATTTGAGAACACACCAGGAAACACCGTAAATATGTTTTAATGTTTGTGTATTAATACGAAGACCGAAGACCACCAACTAAATTCTTTTGGTTTCCACACACAGAGATAGCGAGAGGGAGAGAGAATTGAATTGAAATGAAAGTGGAAAGGGAGAATGGAAAAAAATAAGATGCCCCGTCTAGTCCAGTAGATTTATCTGGTTTTTCAACAAATTGATGGATGTAATTATGCGTTATTAAGCGTGTTCGTAATCTGTAATAAGCTTCTGACTGAGTTTCAAAAGATTTCCCAATAAATTCCATGTGAACTGAATTGAATGATTTCGTGGAGAGCACCGCTCAGTGCAGAATGCAGGTGGTTTAGCAAAAAAAAAATATATATATATATATATAAAAATGTACACATAATACGTTTTGATGGTTAATGGTGGTTAATAGTTAATAGCATTATTATTATTATTTAATAACTTTAATTGTTAGACCAGAACGGGGAAAACCTCTCAAGACCAGCCAAGCAACCTCCTGGTTATGAAATGAGATGGAGATGGGCGATGGATGGACTCAAAGGATTGAAGATGACAAAAATGTACAGAAAAGTTGATTAATATTTATTTTTCATTTTGCTGGTAAACAAAAGACTCATATCGTAGACTGTTTTGAAATTGGTTTGGTTTCCTCAAGAGGAAGAAAAAAAGAAGGAAAACACTGTGTGTGTGTGTGGATGATGAGAAAAATCGAAGCGAAACCAAGAGAATCTTTTTGGTTATGATGGAAAGAAAGAGCAAGAACCTCATTCATGATGATGCTGATTGTATTGCGAGTTATTTAATGTGGACGAGCAAATGGATTGTACACTCAACTCACTCAGTGGGTCCTGCATCCATTCGTCTGTCTATCCAGTCTATCGTATGTATGTGTGTGTGCCGAGTTCAAGTCAAGGAGTCGGAACAGAGACCAAGAAAGCAGCCATAAATATACATAAGCGGCAGAGCAGCAGGGTGGACACTCATTCAATTTTTTCTCCATTTTCAAATGATCAAAAAAAAAAAATCTCTCAAGTCAAAAAAAAAGTCCAAGCCATAAATACATCTGAGACTCGTAACAAATGAGTGGAAAACTGGAATATCACGTCAGAAATTCATTTTATTGTTGTAAAATATGGCGGCAAATAAATAGCGCACAAAATCCCTCTCTCTTCTTCTTCTTCTCTCAACCTCAACTCTTTTTCGCTCTTTCTCTTTTCACAGTCTTCACTATACTGATATACGATAGTTTTAGTTTTCTCATCTTTCTCGTTCTCATGGACATTTAATGCCGCACTCCAGACGACTTTGGTCACTCTTCTACTTCTTCTTGAAACCTTCAAGTCCATGACGATGACGATGACTCTTTACTCATAAGCACAAAACCACAAGCGCAAGCGAATGAATCCGTCCGTACGTTTTTTATTATTGTTATTATTTATTGCGTATTATGTATATTCTCTCGTCTCTCGGCCGCTTTTCACCCCTCTCTTCCTCTCTCTCTGGATTATTCAACGCAATAGAAAAGTTCATGTACACACAATTATTTTTAAAAAAATGCAATGTGTTTGCTCATTAGTTAAATTAAATTAAAAGCTCAAAGATTTTTTTGAAAACATAACTATCAACACTCCACTCTACATCCAAATATGAAAACGACCGTAATAAACAACCTGAAATGAATGTCCATTTGACAAAAGAACGGTAACGTGCGGGAATTGTTAACTCTTCCTTGGACTCGCAGATTATTTCAATGTCATTGTGCAGCTGTGACTTGTGACGGTGAGTTTGTAATCTCCTTGTTGTTATTTCTTAGAGTTTGGAGTACGTGAAGGAATTGATATTCAAAAATGTACTGAAATGATATTCTGTACATGATACATGACAAATGACGGAAGTGTGCAAGTCAAGATGGATTTTTTATTTGAGAATTAAAGTGAATATCTGTAGTAAATTACAGATAGTTGGGGAAGAAGAAGAAGGAGCAAATATTTACTGATAAAAGGCTTTGCATGGAGATGTGTGTGTACAGATCTACAGATACATACAGATACAGAAAGAGAGAGAGAGAGAGACTAGAAATTGCATAGATATTTCATGGAGTGATTGCCATAATGAGTAAAGACGAGAACATAATTTGTGTCTCGTCTCGTCCTCGTCGTAGTGTGTGGAAATGGACTACAGAAGCTGAGGAGAAGCCGATTTAGCAATGTAAAATAAATGAATGGCTAGTGATATTAATGTCAAGAGAGTTGGTTGATGGCTTGTTTGACCAAAACCTCGACTATGAAATAAAATGTAATGGGGGATTGTTTAATGGAGCATCCTGTTTTCGTTTCCTTTTGTCTACTGAACTCTACTACTCTAATCTCAACTCTCAACTCTACCCCCGCAGGTCACAAACCAGAGCACTTTGCTCTGACTCTCCAAACCTCTCAACGTCTCCGTGTATATTGCATACAAATAACAAATGAATAATCTTCTAGTCTCTCTCCTAACTACCAACTCCTAACCAACTATCTAACAACAACTCCTTCACATACTTCATGGGGAAAAAAACATCCAGAGTGAAGAACGTGTGGATTCACATTTCACATTACAAAAGCGATGAGGATAAGAAAAAATGCCGTGCATAATTTGCTCTATATAGGCCAATGGAGATGAGAATGGAGAGAGAGAGAAAGAGAGAGAGAAAGAGAGAGAGAGAGGGAATTGTTCAGTGGGTTTGCCCGTACGTCTCCAATTGTCTGTTGTATTGGTTGATGGGTGCTGTGCACACTCAACGCATCTTCAATCAAAAAAACTCAAGATGCTCTCTTTCTCTTCTCTTTCCTCTTTCTCTCTCTCTCTCTTTCTCTCTCTCTGTTTCTTCTTTCTTTAATGCTCGTTTTGCGTGAGCCGTCATCGTTACAGATCTTTCAGCTACTGGACTTGCGACTGTGTAATCTTCCAATTACACGAGCATATAAAAACCACCCTCATTTTTCATCATTCATCTGATTTCTTCCATTTCACTCACTTAGTTATATCCATGAAATGATCACGTTGCTCATGGAGATGGCCATTGCATTGTTCAGTTCACTCCGAGACGAAGTCGAACCCACGTGACTCCTCAATCTGTTTGTACATAGAAGACGGACGATGAGGATGATATGAGTAGGGAAATTAGCAGAGGAGGATGTTCAGTGCTAATGGTGGTGGGTTATGGAGGATGTTGGCTCGGTGTGTATTGTGTATGATGATGATGAGACTGATAGAAGGGAAAAGAAAAGAGTCCCGGTGGTTATTGTTTGTCTGTTCGGTCTTGATCTGTCCGATGGGCTGTCATTCAAAACGGTTGATTTCTTTCCGTCATTCAGATGCTGTGCTGTGCTATGCTGTGATTTCTGTGTTGTGTTGTGAAGGAACGAGGGGTGTCGTCTTCTCTCTCTCTCGCTCTCTCTCTCTCTCTCTCATCCGCATACACACATTTTTTCCTTCTTATACATCCATCTTGTACTTGTTTCCTTAGACTTTAGAGTTTATAGTTTAGACTATCCGTATCTGTAGTACAACCACAATTCGGAACAGTTTTGAAACTAGTGAGTGTGTGAGTGTGTGAGTTTGTGTGTGTGTGCGTGTGTGTGTGTGTGTGTGTGTGTGTGTGTGTGTGTGTGTGTGTGTAACTGTGTAAATGTGTATGTGTGGATTGTCGATGTACCTTTTTTTTAATTCGTATGCCAAGTGCGAGAGAAAGAAATGTCAAATGGATTTCAAGCGATAGAAAAACGATGGGGGAGCGACAGCAAAATTTTTCGAGGTTGGGTCTCCGGGTAGATAACAAGTCGCTCTTTTCTGCCGCCAACGGGGGTTCAAAACGCGTGCGACAGTATTATTACAATTCGAATGTCATCTCGATATTTTTCATTATCTTGTATTATTATCCTCAACAGATTCATATGCTCTCAACTGTATAGTTACAATCTTAAATACATTATTATTATTATTATTGTCGTGTGTATGTATATGTATAGATATGAGTATTATAGATGGACATAGACATGCAGTTTTCTCGTTCAAAGCTTCCCGTTCACGTTCACCGCATCAAATCTTCAAATCCAACTCTGCATAACTTTCAAAGAGAATGTACAGAAATAAATAGAAATAGAAATTCACAGAGTACACACACAACACACTACATATATAATTTTTCTAATCTGATTTCTTACCCTACAGCCACGACTGACTATATCGACTCGATTTTGACTCGACCGGCTCGACCGCCTTACAAAAAAATAACCATACAGTTCAGTAGTTGTAAATAATTCTCAGGCTTCATCCTTCCAAATGATTACTCTGTATCATCATTATTATTACTATTTAATTCAATCTTTCATTTCATTCCATTTTAGGTTGGCTTTCCCTAGAAATCTAGCTCGCATATCGCTCTCTCTCTCTTTCTCTCTCTCTCTCTCTGTAATTCAATTGAAGATTCCCACAACTCACAAGAGTTGAACTCTCCGTTTTGCTCTGTTCATTCATCTGCACAGCCGTCTCTTAATGTACAGACAGCGATATTGGACTTTGGCTTTAGAAGCTTTCGGCTTTTTTGGACGGTGGTGGACGATGGTGGACGATGGACGAAGAGGACATTATTACAAGGAGTCACGACCAGCTTTGAGGCATCTCTCAGAATATCATATACTATATAGATATTCAAATTAATAAATAAATAGAAATGTAATGTAATAATATTCTGTCCATGGTCTCATGGACTGCCAACACCAACACCAACACCAACACCAACACTAACACCAAAACCAAAACGAAAAAGTGAACAACACAAAGAATTTTCAAAATAAGAATAACAAACTGTAAAAAAAAACCATTTCCCCAACAAAAAGTGTGATGCTTGTCAATCTCTCTCTCTCTCTTTCTCTCTGTCTGTGTTTCCCTTTAAAAAAACTTGAGGAAATCTGTGAAACTCTTTCTGAATATCTGTAGAACTCAAGCTGCTTCAATTTTATTTTCTCTTTCATTTATTTCTCTCTCAAACTGCCAACTTTGAACTTGAGATGCTCCTCATGCGAGTCGTCCTTGTCGTCCTCATAACTAACATAACCATTCAGATTCAGTGCTGTGCACAAAACTCTTAAAAATCCAAAATCAGTTTCCAGATCAAAAAAATGTTAGTTTTTACTTTTACTTGTTGTTCGAGTTGGAGTTGGAGGAGAAAAAGAAGAAGAAGAAGAAGAAGAAGTGGACTGGAGAGTTTGTTGTTGTGGACTCCATGCAGAGTGCCCAGGCCATTTTTTAACATTTTGACTTTTCTTCTCTGCTCCATTTGGGTCACTCCTTGTCCTTATCTACAAAATTCAAAACTACAGATATATACAAACTATACAAAACGACAAACTACAAACACCGAGAGAACGACAATCTAAATCTAAACAGTTTTACTTTTATGTTTTTGTGGTTTCCCTTTTCCTTTTTTCTCTCCGTTTTTCCCCCTCGTCCCCATTTTAACTATATATAAATAATAAAAATATATGCATGTGACAGATTTTTCATATATACTTTTGGACTCTGCCCTCTGTCTAGTGCCAATTAATCAACCATATTTTTCATATATCTTACAGATACATTTGTGTGTACCGAAACGACACGACTGCACATTGTACACATAGTTTATCTGAATCTGTATCTCTATTATTATCATTATCATTTCTGTTCCCATCTCTCGTTAGTTGATATTTGTACTCTACATTTTCATTGTGTGTGTGTGTGTGTTTGTGTGTTTGTATTCTGTCGTCTTCTGTATATAGAATATGAGAATTTACAATTTCCTTCATACACAAACTCCATAAATCTCTTGTGTAATATCTCATAATCGTTTCAGTCATTTCTGCCATGTTCACAAGGAAAATTTAACTTGCTTACAAGCCATAAAAACTTTTTCTTCTTCTTCTCCTCATTTCCACCGAGAGTCTCTGTTACATTACATTGCAGAACTGTTGCTGAAGCTGAAATCCCAGTGACTCTTTAACAAAAGGCTATAAATTAAGGATATATAATACAAAGAAAAACACATGTTCAAGAGGACACAAACTAATATACGAAATATGAAGTAGGAAAGGCTAAAGGGAAGGATTCTATCTGTATATAGGTAAATGTAAATATATGCGCACTTTTTTATTCATCCCTTTTCTAATCCCTAATTTCTTAGTTTCCTAGTTCTGTTTTTGCAATATCTGTTTATGCTTATGCATGCGTAATTAGAAATGAAATGATAACTCTTTAAATTCCATTTTACTAAAAATAAATAATAAGACGTTGTACGTTTTGTTCTCAGTCAATTAAAACACAGAGTATACAGTCAGTTGAACAGGGATTCTAGTGTCATCATTTTTTTAAATATATTCTTCCTCATCAAAATCTACAAATTCTCTGTATTCTCACGTCTCATTTGGATGCTGTGAGTATTTGTAACAGCAATAAAAAAAATGAAGGGGATGACGACGACGACAGCGTCAATGACAAGACAAACTAGGATGATTTAGAATTGTAAAACATGATTAAAAAATGGTAAGTACAAGAGTGGAAAGTGTGTGTGTGTGTGTGTGTGTGTGTTTGTGTATTTGTATGTGTGGATGGATAAAGAAGGCTAAAATCTCTCAACCTCGTTGCACCTGTTGCAGTCATCGTTGTCGCAGGCAGCAGTCGAAATAAAGACGGAGGGGTAAAAAAAAGTTGTATTTTTGTATATTTATGATGTTTCATCTCTGCTTCCCTTTGACATTACATTTGCATTGAGAACTTTTCACAATCTTTATATGATGAGACAGAGTACGAGTACAGAGTACACAGACGGACACAGGGAGATAATTTCAGTTTTTTCTCCCTCCCTCTCTCTCTCTCTCTTTAGCTTTGGTGGTGTGTATGGTGTTTGGAACGTTACGATTAGACGGATGTACACTTGACAGTCTAAATTCTATATAGAAATCTAATAAATATAGATGATGAAGAAAAAAAAACAAGGTTTTCTCTTACTAACGGCACCCAACTCCCAAACTCCCAATTCCCAACAACAAACTAGAAACTCACAAGCTATAATGTTCTTATGAAATTTTTGACACGACTGGGAGCAAAAAAAAACTCGGGAGGTAAAGAGAAGAAGAAGAAGAAAAAAGGAGAAGAAGTTAAAGCCGAGCAAAGACGTTCTATTATGACAACATGATGTTTTCTTCCCTCGCGTTCTCAATGTGTCTACATAAAAGGAAATGAAATGTGAGGTAAATCAGGATTGCATTGAAAGCAGAGCGCTTCTTCTTATACATTTCCCTTCGTTTTCTTCATCTTCTTCTTCTTGGTCATCTCTAGCTCTAGCTCTAGCTCTCTATCTCTCTGTCTCTCTCTCTCAAATCGCTTATCACATCTCGTAATGATCATGAATATTCTCTTATTATGCACAAATAAATCTCACGAATTACGCTTGACGAACCCACCGAACGAGCGAACGAACGACCGTCTCAATTCAATTTCTCATTGAGTTTTTCTGTGGCCTCTCTCTCTCTTTCTCTTTCTCTATTTCAGTCGTATAAATAAAAATGTATCTACATCTCTCTCTCTCTCTCTGCTGTGTCTCTGAATCCTTCCAGCCGAAATGACTTTCCGCTCATGAATCTATTTCATCCACATCCATTGTAGAAACTATATAGAGAAGAAAAAATGGAAGGAGAGAGAGAGAGAAAGATGATGAGAATATGTGTATGTGTATGTGAGAGAGAGAGTGCAATAAAGGGTTATGTGTGATCGATGACTGAATGCTCACAATGATTACATGCGTAGCAATTAGGCTATTCAAGTCCGGCGGTGCAAGAGAGTAATCGTCGTTAAAAATCGATTAAAACTACGGCTACTACTATACAGATACTTCTACTCTTTTACTACTGTCCGTCCACAGTTCCACACTCACATACTTATCCGTACCTAAGATACGTCTGTCGTCTTTCGACTTGGTCTTTTTCATCTCTCTGCCCATGGTCGTTGAGAGTTGTTCTCTTCTCTTCTCTCATGTCATGTCCCACATTTTCCGACTCTCTTGGACTTTCACATATGAACCAACTTCAAGAAGTCGAAACCAAATCATCATGTTCGAGTTGGAAAATCTCATGCACTCCAATAATAAGATGACAAAAATACACATATGACGCTCGATAATCAAAATGTCTCTCACATTCCGTCATTTATGAATCCTTGGTTTTTTTTAGTTCAGAGCTTATCAAAAAATACAGTCACTTTACAGTACAGTGTACGTACGATATATATCGTATTTTGACTCTGCTATTCAGTTTCTAATTCGAATTTTGGTTTTTGGCCGACGTTACATTGTACAACATTTCCATTGGTCTTTTAGTTTATTTATTTCTAATGTGTAACCAAGGTTTAATTTGTATTTGAGTGAATTCAGTGTGTGTATATATGTTTGCGTAATTCTTGCTTATGTCACCCTGAGCTCAGCAATCTATTATTGTCATTATGATGACTGAAGTCAGTCGGACTTGGAGTCGGCAGTGCAATGAATGTAGTACATTGCATTCAATGTAAGTACACCTGCCTGCTTGCCTGCATGTAACAAGTCATTGGTTACCTACAAAAATTCCAAGTATGTACAGATATGATGAGCTGCCATGAGATTGAGATTCCACGTCCAATTCCAATTCCCAACTTGCAATTTCTACTTGAATGTCTTTGTCTTTATCATCTTTTGACCACTTGACCAATTATCATATGCGAGAAAAGGTGAAGACCCTCAATTCGAACAACAGGACATCAATAACGTTGTAGATTAGAAAAATTTAGAGTGATTTCCTTTCTGGGTATAAAAAAATCCATCAGAACCATCTTAAAGCCAATTCACAATTCATCCTTTTTTCAACTCTCTCTCTCTCTCTCTCTCACTCGCTCACTCACTCAGTCATTTCCTATCTATACAGATAGGAAAATGACTATTTTAGTTTGGGATGTCAAGTGTTTGCAATTGGAAATTGGAAGGTCTGCAGTCTGCATATTCCCTATACAGATATTCTCTTTCTGTACATGTCTCACGGTTTTCAAACGTATCTTCATGGTCATCTTCATCATTTTTGCTTCTTCTTATAGCCATTTAAATCCCCATATTTTTTTTCAGACAAAGTACTGTTGAGGAGAGACAGAGTTACATTTTTTATTTTTAATGAATGTGTATGCTGCAATAAAAAAAATTATGTAATGTAATTTGTTTCTAAAGGGTGCTATTAAAATTTAAATAGATTTTCCCATGCATGAACATTTCAAATGTAAATGGGGAAAACTAGTTAGTGATAGAGATAGAGATGAAAAAACAGCGAATTTTGATGACGATTTTTTGGAAAATCTGTAAGTGAAATCAAGATGAGCATATGAATTTTGTATTTGAATTTTTTTAAAGGATGATTTTGGTTGTACAGTTCTTGCAGATTGAAGCGGTCACCATATAGATTAATAATGTGTGTACATTACCAGTGTCTACATACATGTGTTTGTGTGTGTGTGTGCATATTAAACGTGGTTTGTTTTGTGTAGTGGTGAGCTTTGGAGAGGGTGAGCATAATGAAAGTATGGATAGATGTAGGTAGATATTTGATATAGAGTGATATATGGAGTTGACACAGCAAGTAGCTGTCAGCTATTTCGACATCTTGATCTTGAGCCGCTAAGCTACAAATGACATCTCCAAGATCCATATCAGTGAGAAATGAATTATTGAGAGTCCCACTTTTGACTTTATCCTTCTTCTTCTTCTTCTTCTTCTTATTCTTATTCTTACTTAGTTGATTTTTTCCCCATCCTCACATTTCTTTCTGTCTTTCTTTCTTTTAGTTTCATATTCCAAAGATCGAGTTGCACGCTCTCCTCACTCTTTCATTCCATTTCATGTCCCATCAGAACTCATTCTCTCGAGATCTTTGAACGACACAACACGGACGGACGGATGGACGGAGACACATGGAGAATGGAATGAAGATACTCAAAACAAACATTGAATATTCAATCAACTCTCCGTCTTTAAATTGTACATGCAGCACAGCACACACACACACAGACACAGCACAATGTAACCAAAACTTGCATACACCACACCACACCAAAACCAAAACCAAAACCAAACCACCGTCGGGAAATATACAGAGATAAACTATCAACTATCGCTCCTGCTTCACTTGAACATTCTCATGATGATTCCATCTTCAATTCCATTCACACTGAGAAACAAGACAATTTCCAACCATTTTACGATACGCGCATTCTATACATTTGACCAGAAATCATTTTCGTTCCTCCTTTATCTATCGCATTTATTCCTTTTTTTTTGTTTCTCCTTCTCTTTCCCTTTCTTACCGTTGTCAAATCAATATTTGTATGGAATTTGGACGGGCAAAATATGGAAATTGGAAATTGGAAATTGGAAATATTGGAAATGAACTGTAGAAATTAATGCAAGATCCAAAATAATTGTTGGTCATTTCATATGTATCTTATTAAGTAGAGAAAATCTAGAATCTCTTTCTCCCTTGGTCTGATTGTACATGATTAATCTGGGATGTAAATGTAAGTAAGCAAGTTGTTTTGTTTTGTTTCGGTTGCATTTTCATTTTTTGTAGTCTGTGTCTATTCTGCTTAGTTTTGAGCTCTGTTTGGTTTTCACATGGACACTTTTTCTTGTTCAAGTGGAGTTGCATAATAATCGGTACGAGGTAACAAGTTGGGATATATGTTTGGATTTGGATGGATGATGGAGAAAAAAAAGATTCCCTGCAATGCGTACAATACCAAGTTACTTGAAGTTGAAGCGCATTTCATTCCTCTTTTGACGTGTCCAGTTATTTATTTATTGAGCTTCTCTTTCTCTCTCTCTCTCTCTCTCTCTCTCTCTCTTTCGCATCCTACACATTGCTCTCGAGCATTTATTATCCATCGCTATTTGCCACACGTATCATAATCATAATACAGGTGGAATGCATATCAGAACATTCATAAAATAAAACTGCAACCAACTACCTGCACAGTCGTATCAGTCTTATATAGACTATACACAAATGAAAAAATCCCTCCTCTCATTTCTCATGAGGATAATCGAGAATGGAGAGAGAGAGAGAGAAAAAAAATACTTAAGGGAATTTTCATATGCCAGTAAATTTATATTCATTTTCTTTTTCTTTTGCAAAGCCAAAGTTAAAGTTAAACTAAAGCAGACGCAGGCGATGCAATGGCAATGGCAATTTTAAAGCCAACTTGAATACTTTGAGAGAGCCAAAGAACCAGAGTGAGAGAAGCAAGCAAGAGAAAAAAAATACAATACAATGTACAGAACAAAACAGCAATTTTAAACAGATACATTGTTAAGCATTAAATATGCCCGTAAATCATTTACCGAATCAACCATGGAGATGCGATAAGTAGTAAAAAAAACATGTGTGGTGTGCGTTTGTATATATGAATATTATACAATACATGAATATGAGACATTCTCTCGGGTATTGAACGTTTCTGCATCTCTCTGTGTGGGTGTTTCAAGATTATCCGACTTGAATCAAGTCAACGTGTGCTAACTGCTATGTGCACAAAAATGTGTAGGAATGGAGTGAAGTTCTGCAGTCTGTTTAGAGCTTGTAAAAATGTTCTTCTCCTTCATGTGAACAATAAAACCAAAGTCCCGTTTTCCATTTCCCTCTGTAGTCTATTTCTTATTTGATTTACACTCTTTTATTGCCAAAATGTTTCATATACGATATATGTATTATGTACATAAGAATAAATGTTCAATTCCCACTGATACAAATGCATAAGAAAATGTTCTCTGGGTAATCCGCGTCGTCTTCATGGTATGGGCAGCAGAAGCGTGGAGAGAGAGAGAGAGAGAAATTCACGGGTTAATTACACACGGTTTTTTAATTACTTCCTAATTTGATTTGAAATTACAAACAGCTGTCATTGTTTCACATGAAATATTATCCACAGTCCACAGCCATACATACAAACAAATAGTCTCTCAAGACAAAGTCCTATAGAAGAAAATTCAATATGGAGCTCGGACTTGTTATTATTAGTTTTATTATTTCCCTTTTACTGCTAATGCTACTTGGAGTTTTTCCATTAGTCACAGAAACTCATTTGAATTCTCACCAGCAGAGAAGAGTTTTTATCCTTTTTTATGTGTCATGGAAGAATATATTTGTAATTACTAATTATCATTTTGTTTTAAATTGTACAATTTAATATTGGAGATGACCCTTCAAAATCCTAATGATACAAAATGCAGATATTTATATATTACAAAACAAAGAGTAAAAAAAAGTCTATGGGAATGTGATAATAAAAGTTTGTAAGTATACTATTGATTAATTTATGCTGAGTTGGAGATGTTCTTTCTCCTCCTCCTTCTGACTACCAAAATCGTCATAATTTCCCAAATAAACTGTCAGACTATATGCAGATTGCGCAGATGATAAGACAAAAATGAAAGGAAACAAACTTGAGCCATTAAGCGTGCAGTAGTAAAATATTTAATATATTTCAATTTTTGTAATTTAATTAGTTACGTTGTTGCTTACTCAAGCTACTTGTGGACATGACAAAAACACTTACGATATTCTATTCATCTTGTTATGTCTGCACAAGGACAAAATGTACAAATACTAGGACTATGCGGAGTTGTAAATTTTTTTTATAAAAAAATATGATTCCCCTGCAAAAACACAGGAAAAAAGCGATGAGGAATATAGACAGACAGAGAAGACGCAAGCTGTTTTCACGTTTTGATTGCAAATCATTCAGTTATTTGTTTACGTGCTTAGCCAATGCAATTAAATAATTAAGTTATTGAGACTTGAGCTGAGAGTGTGGCATTCAAATGTGTAAATTATGCTAGTGAACTGTGTGCTGTGCATATGTATTGTCTATGTATGCTATTGTATACTATATACATACTATGATGGTACGATATATTACATACAGGGAATGAAGGATGAAGAAGAGGCCTGTTGCAGTCAATAAAAATCCCTTGGTATTCAGTACTAGTTGCTGTCTAGTCATCATCATTCACCTTATTTAGATCTACTGGTGTTTGGGGGCGAAGACCGGCCGTTATCATACTCAAATCCCTTTCTTAACATGATAATAAAGTTGATTATTATTAAAGGCATCAATTCCTTCATCTTTATGATCTCCTCAATTTATTCAAATAGATGAAAATGTCTTCATCTCTCTTAACTCGCTCTCACTAATTTATATTATTACTCACACACTCGCCATTTCCCATTTCCCAGTATTAATCCAATCACAATTTTACCTTTCTCTCTCTCTCTCTCTATCGCTATCTCTCTTTCTCTCTCTGTCTCTCTCCTTGATAGCTACAGTATGGGTACAGTATTTCTTCTCGTTGACTCCTGTATATGTATAGCAAATGTATCTCTTTAGTTTACCTCGTTTTAATTAGAATTCCTGCCTCTGTAGGATCATCATTTTTGTGTCATTCGATCAATTTGATTATCAATGATAGGAAGAAATTATCTTGTTTGACTAACAAAAATGACTTTGCTCTGAGTAATCTTTAATAGTCTCCTGGATTTTGAGATTGAATCTCTCTGTAAGTTCCGCCTTCTCTCCACTCCAACAACCGACCGACTGCTGACTGGACAGGAGACATCAATTTGCATTCTTCATCCCGGGCTCATATCTGTTTATGGAAGGGATTCGAGTCGGGCTCAATTGAACTACTCGATCGCTGTCCATATCCATATCAAAATGATTTCACTTTCTCTGTCTTTTACTCACTGACCATGCGGTCTATACTGCATTGATCTTCCATGATCCGCGACTTCACATCTCAAAAGTTTGACTTGAACCTGACACCATTTATTTTACACTGCCCCTAAGTAAACTGTAGTAAAACCGTTTAAAATTATACTGGAACGAAGATGGCTGGCACACTAAAAACCATTAAAAAACATTCAAAAGCTTGTCTTCTCCTCATCTGTTTAATCGGGACGTTACTATTTGATTTTCCTTTTCCCAGTGTTGCACAAATAAAAGAGTGAGTTTGTATATAATAATTTGAAACAAGTTCCGAGTCCAATCTTTCCCCAGCAGCTCCATTATCCGTACGTGTTTCGTTGTATGGACGATATAAGAAGACAAAAAAAAAGTCAATAAACTGGATTTTTATTGGCTATTAAAATATGACAAAGGGAAACCAGATCGGGAATTCTAGAGCAATGTGAAACAGATGAAATGCGATGAAAACAAAATTCATACCTATACATATACAGATACAGACGAGAAGAATTCTCAGTTGTTCGTTGTTCCCATCCATCGGTTATTCATTCATCTGAGAAAACGTTCCAATGTATTTAATATATAATATTACATAGGAACTGAACTGAACTAAATTTCCACAGATACGAGTAGTTTTATTACTTGACGTCCAAAGAATGCATTTGAATTTGAATTCTTAAACTCCTATTGGGATTTAGTGAAGAGTAAACAGAATAAAGGGGAAAAGTTGTATGGAAAACATCAAGTAAAAGCTCTTGCTATTGTCCGTCCTTTTCCCGGGTGTCACGTCACACTCGTTCCTTTTCCCTGAGTTTTAGTTTTTGAGGTTCTTCTGAAGGGAAATGATGAAAAGTGTAAGTTTGAAATTGGACTGAAAAGGTTCGAGTTGAAAAATCGAAAGTAGATACGATATAAAGTAGAGGAATTAAGTTAATTTATTGTCCAGGTGTGTGTGTGTGTGTGTGTTTATGTTATATTATGTTATGTGTGTGGAGAGATGAGATGAGATGAGAAAGATTCCTTGTAGAATGAATGTTGGGACAGATACGGATATAAAGGAATCTCTCTTTGCTGGAGGAGAGACTCATAAACCAAGAGCATATAACAATCATAATAATAATCATAGATAAAACTGATGTTTCTCGTCCAGCTGTATCTGTACTCTGTACTCTACAGCCATTTCATTTTCCAACGGCGACATATACATAGTAAATATGAATTATAATGTTGCTAGTTATTTGGAAGTGTGGGATTGTTACTCTCCTCTCCTTTCTTTTCCTCTTTTTTTTTCTTTCTTCCCTTTCCTATGGCAAAGGCGAAATGTATATTAGATATTCAGTTATATATTTCATTGAGTGTGTGTGTGTGTATCTGAACCCTCAGGTTCCTCTCAGGTAATGTATATAGGGAGTCCACGAGGAATTTAATGGTTTCCATGGGAGCACATACACACACACATATGCAAGTAATAAGAGGGAGAGAGAGAGCAGAGCTGATCCATGCTCCATCAGCTTTAGCATCAGCATCCACATCCACATGATGTGAGAAAGGTAAAAAGACATAAAATGCTTTTTGGTGGAGGTCAAAAGCATTGAATTAACTAGGCGTAAATGAAGAAACGAACGTGCCAACTACATTCTTCAAACATTGTTACCCACAAAACTCGCGCTCACCGAATTTTTACGACCGATTTACGACCTGATTCTAAATTTTTCGCCACTGCACTGACCCAATGAGGGTCATGCCCCCTTCCATCATAAAACATAAAACCCCATACAGTCTATTTTCTTACATGTGTGTGTGTGTGTGTGTGTGTGCACTTTTTCTCAAACATGTTTCCATCTTGATGACTATGACTAGATGACTACCCGTCCCAACTCCTCACAATCCCTCCACTACTTTACTCAACCTACTCACTGTTTCATAGTTTCATCCAACATTCACATCGTTAAAATCTCCTTCGTCCTCCATACCAGGAAAAAAACTTAGAGATATTCCAACTCACTGAACTCACCAATTTTTCCCATCAACCAATACAAATTATATCGTATTTTTTCCATTCTCCCCTTCTTCTTCTTCTCCTTCTTCTTCTTTTTTTGTTTCTCCTGGAAACAGAAAAAGAAACAAAACTTCTTTCATTTTACTACAGTCAATTCTGTTTATAAAATCCACATGAAAAATGCAGACACAGTAAATTAGTATGACACTTTTGGATAGAGTATACAAGTACAAGTTACAAGTACCATAAATGTGAGTATCCGTCAATAATTATTAGTTGGTTGAAATTAGAGGCTGTAATGACGAGGAGAGAGTAAATGAATAGACTGACGAGATGAAGAGTGCGATAAAGTGTAAGAATTTTTTTAATTGATGCAAAAATTAGTGGTAATGATCAGGTGGAGGAAGAGATGAGAAATGATAGGGTGTCCGTCTCTGTGTGTTCTGTTGTGTGTTATGTGTTGTGTGTTGTGTGTATGTGTGTAATTAGAGTATGGAGAGTGGAGCGAGTGTCCGGATACTTTGACTACAGTTTTTCTGAGCATCTAATATCTAATCCTAATCATTGGGTTGGTTGTCCTCGTTGTTTCATCTCAAATTAATACTCAAGAGAGTCCAATATTTGCATTGTTCTCAAATTAGAGACATTGCATGCTTACGACTCTGTTTGCTCCTCCGCACGATTACTTATAATTCTATTGACAAGATAATGGTAAGGTGAGGCTTCTCTTTTCTCCCCTTCTTGATAATAATAATAATAATAATAATAGTAATACTTAATAATCATCATCATCATCTTCATCATCACACACTCTCATAATCATACACCGAACATCATCATTGAATTTTCGTTCCAATTACTTTTTTGTCTCTCACTAAATAAATGTATACATGTCTCGTATACTTTATAGGCCGGTGTAGGCTTGTATAATACGTGAGACGGTGGCACACGGCAACGCATTAACCATTCGCACCAAACCAAACCAAACACTACTCATTTCTCCATGTTCCTTTCCATAAAATGCAAGGCAATAATAACTCAACTCGTCAGCAGTCGGCTCGGCTCTTACAGTGTACAACACATTCACGCTCACACACACACACACACACCACTAAACAATATGAATTTGACCATTATTAATTTGTCCATCGTTCAGCTCGACGCCTGTGTGACCATCCACACAAACACCCAACACACACTCACGTTCAACTGCCATGCTATGCCATGCCATTCCCATCCTCGTGCATCTCAGTCTCACAAGAGAAGAAAGAGAGAGAGAGAGAGAGAGAAAAAGAGTTCATCTTCATCCTCATTCCCTACTCAACTCTTACTCTAACGATGCGAAGAGAAGAGAACAGTTTGAGGTGAAATATGAATTATGAAATATGCCTTCGCGATCATAATTTATTAACCAAACTCTCTTTGTACCTATCTGTAATTCTGTACATAAGTATTATTCCCCATGTGTGTATGTGTAAATGTAAAGTAAAAGTATCCTATGAGAAGTATGAGAACAAATAACAAGTTGAATGATTTCTTTCCAATCAACATACGGATATGAGATATGAACCCCATCCACACAACACAAACACACAAGCACATATCGTATATGTAGGCATATCGATGTATTGTGTATGTATTCGTATGTGTGTAGTTTTTCCATCGTAAATAAATGTGTTTTTCTAATTACTCTGTGTGCTCCGTATCCATCGGTTGGTGGAGCGAATGATGATTATTACCCATTGTCAAAAGATGCAAGAAGATGCGAAATCCTTTTTTTTTTCTCTCTCTCTCTCTCTTTTACCCTCCGGCCTTGTTCACTTCACCAAACACTTGTCAGAACTCTGCATTATCTGGAGCCCCCCGTCTCATTCATGTCATACAACCACAAGGAAACCCATCCATTTCGTATAGTCTTTGTCTGTCCGTCCGTCTGTCCATCTAAACTCTCTAAGAGATATCAAAAAAGCTCAACGACTTCAAACACCAGACTCGAGCTCAAGATTCACATTCACAGAGAGAGAGAGAGAGAGAGAGAGATAGATAGAGAGAGAGTGATATGATAAAGTATAAAGGGAGAGCAGGACACGCTTTGCTTCTCATGAGTAATAATAATGAGCTTGAATAAACTAGTGCAGCTGAGTCAAACACTCCTCAGAGGCTCAAACTCATAGACTGTCTATAAAGTAGGCCAGGCATGTGCATGTGATCTTCTTAATCTACGTCGCCGTCTTTCTATATACTCGAGCCGTGCAAAATAAAAAACATAGTTGAACGTACTTTGAGAGTCAGAGTCAAAGTCAGAGTCTACAAACAATCTCATGCGCATGTTGATGATTCGTGTAGAATGTAGAATGTGTGTTGATTTGTAGATCCAAATCTATTTTCATTACTCCGACTAACGAAGATTATAAATCGACGTCGATATACTGTAATCAAATTTGAAAGTTTGTTTCAAAATGTAAATGAACTGAGAGTCTGAGAAGGAATTAAAACTGATTTTGCATATTACATAACATACATACTTTGTTTCGTAATTTGGCCGATAGTATAAGAAAACATTTTGGGTATTGAATTTTGACTTTGTGTTGGTGTTTTTGGTGCGTTCTTTTGATTTAGTGAGAATCCAAAAAAAAGTAAAGTAAATAATGAGGGATGGGTTGAGAGAGAGAGAGAGAGTTAAAGAGTTGAAGAGTTAAAAGGAGGAAGAGAGTGTGGGGAAAGGAGACGAAAGACGAAAGTGCAATTGGAAAGGAGAGCAATTAGATTTGACTCCCTACGAGGCCGCGCCAAAGGAATAATTAAGCGAGCGTTTTTCTCGACAAAAATAATTATTATGGAGCAGATTTATGCAAATTCTCGTTCCGAAACCTCCAGCAGTGAGTTGAACGCATAAATCAAACGGAAATTATGAGAAAAAATATTCATATACCACACGAGAACATTAACTCTTGACTATAGAAATAAAGTTTCCACCTCTCCGTCTCTCTCTCTCCTTTTCCTTTTCCTTTTATCTTCCTTTGCCTTGCATTACTTTATATTACCATAGAATAAGGTTTTTTTCCTCTCCTTTACTCCAATGAGCCAAAGGATATACAATATATACGAGAGTACCCATCTGTACAAATATATTCAAGAAAATATAGGATGGAGCTGAAGGAAAAATACGCAGAAAGGAATAAAGAACATTTTCCTTGATGAGAGAGATGCAAAGATCGAACAAGTTTCCCTATACAATTCCTTGTATTATGTATGTTGTGTATTGTATATGTATAATGTATAGAGGAGTTGAGTGACGAGGAGACTGTGTATACTCTAACCTAATAAGGCCCATCCACAAAACCAATGGACCAACGTACATACAAATACGATATATCTGTATATGTACACAGTTGGTAAAAAAATCGTATGAAAAGGTAGACTTCATTAATAAAACTATAATAATAATGAGTGTATGTTTGAGAAGTACTATGTAGCCAAGCAAATTGGAATGGAGGGAAGACGGGAAACGATGAAAAGCTCTTAGAATTCCTTATCAAGACTCATCTCACCTACAGACAAGAATCTAACTCACCAAAATTGGTCCTTGACTATACATACAGAGAGAGAGAGTAAGAGAGAGAGAGAGAGAGAGAGAGAGAGAGAGAGAAGAACATCTGTAGGGATACCAGACTAACTGCTGACTAATATCAGTTTTTGAATTTGAATGTGAGCTTCCGTCCCTCCAGCTTCAACTTGGAGTCCAGTCCAATAAAATAAAACTCCATATGCCACTGATGATGATCTCTGTAGGGAATATGAAACCAATTATTTCCTAATGTTTGTGTACGCGTATTTCCAACAAGTACTAAATGAATCCTGTCATCAAGTCCAAATGCCAATGCATAAACAAATTCGATCTACTTTAAATCTCTATACGTCTACACTCTATACAATTCATGCATTAAATGCTAATTTTGCAATTTGTACTTTCCTCTTTTTCACTTAAGGATACAAATTCCTAGGTGTATCCCTATTTTTATTTCAAAAATCAACTTTTAAGTCAAAAACTCAGACAAAAAGTTTTTCTTGTCGTTTTTCTCACTTCCTCTTCTGGGTTTCATGGGAAAATGCTTAATTTTTTTTGAACTCATGTATTTTTTACATACAATTTGTCTCCAAACGTGTTTCTACACGTAAATACAGGTATCCGTTACAAAAATTTCCCCGATTGGAATTTGCCAGAATAACTTTATTGTATACGTACAAACGGACATGTAATTGAAAAGAGCTCGAGTTGTCAGTTGTCAGATGTGATTGTGTTGTGTGTTTGCTGATTGTGTTTGAAAAATAACACTCGTCGTTCCTTGATGGTTGATACTAAAACAATTTGACATTATTTAATGTTTGATATTCCGCTCAGCACCTCTCCCAACTTTCATCTAATTGTTCTATGTTGCGTGGATACTGTTAATACTGTATATATATATATATGTACAATGTATCTGTAGGATTTCAACTTGTCTTTATTTTATTTTCTGTTCATGTTCCACCACAGGGAAATTAAACTAGGAGACGCATATGAAATCATGATGATGATGATGATGACGATGATTGTCTTGTAATATTTTTTCGAGGATTAAGATTTTTGCAAATAAATTGTTCAAGTTGCTTGCTGTCGTTGTCATTTTGGTTGGTTGTTCTGTCGTTATGTTGTGGTCTCCTCTCTCTTCATCTCTCTCTCTCTGTGTTTGTATGAATAAATTGTGTACATTTGGAGATGGATTTTTGTTATCATCATGAAAGAATGTCAAATGTCTCTCTCTCTCTCTCTCTCTCGTTCTCGCTCTCGCTCTCTGTATCTGTCCACGTCTTTCTCCTCGTTCTTCGTCTTCTACTTCTTCTACTTCTCCATTGCTTTGGACAAGAACATGAACACAAGAATTGAATTACTATGTCTAGTGGATTACTCAAGTAGAGTTACAAGAGAAACAGCAAATTGATGAAGAATACCAATGGATTGTTGAATGACTCTTTGGACATTACAATTTTTTCACATCTCTCTCATATGCACACTGCACTGCACATACACACACACATACATTGTATGTACATAGACGCACATGCAGTGGTAGGATTCACCTTACACCGCTCGGTGGTCACACGTGTAGGGGCAGACTGAGACGGAAGGAAGAGCTCGAGGCTCCTGAACAACAAAACTGAATGTGATAGACAAAGTTATATAGCTATATCCTCTGTGTCTCTGTGTGTGTGGTGACGTGTGTGTTATGTGTTTGTCTGTTGAGATTTGGACTGCCTCTTTCTCCACTGATTGTGAGCATCTCTTCAGTCTCTCTCTCTCTCTCTCACTCCAATAATTCATGAAACCAGTTGGGATTTTCATACATTTACATTTGCAAATGTCGTTTGTGTACAGAACAGATGAATGTGGACCCTGCAAAAATGTCTTATCAATTATGTACCTTCAAATCGAGTATCCGTCTGAAGGGAATTCAGGATTCAGGATATTATACATTTCATATACATTTGAATTTGCAATGAGCTCTAATTGTGAGTATATGGAAATCCAATGAGGCCTATCAAAAGTGTAATTAAAATCCTCATGTAATTTATTTGAGGGCAGTTGGATGAATGATAGAGTATTTTTTTTCTTTATTGCAGTTAAGTGGATTCGAGATGTTGTTAATGTTGTCATTAGGAGGAAATAAAGCAGAGGGAAATATATAAAAATGGTATAAATTGTACGTTTTTTTCAGTACTCGTGTGGAGCAATTATTGTTGTTTTATTGTTCTTGGTATTTATATTATTTATATAGTGTCTGTACTGTAGTTTGTAGTAAGTTTGTAGTCTGTACAATGAGTTATTTGAGAATATATATTTATTCTTTTTGTGCTTTTTTGCATTTTAAATTTTTGCTTGAGCCGTCCCACAAATAATTTATAATACCAACTCTGCATTATCTTTACATTACATTTAGTAGTCGTATGGAAAATACAAGGGGGAGGAAAAAATATGTGTTCAATGTGTTTGTGACATGCAGAAATTTAGGGTTCACTAATGAAAAATAAAACAGAGCTGAGAAGACGTTTGACTTGGCACTCGCACAGTGTGACTTCACACCAAGACGTTTTTCTCCTATAAATCTACTGCAGCAGAGAGAGACTCCTCGCACTAATTTGTTATTATAATTATCCGAACCCATGCAGTCCATGTCGTTGGGCTTTTTCAATAAAGCAAATAATCTTGATACATTTCAAACTTTGTCTTTCCAACTCCAACCCACACACAAACACACACACACACACAATTCCTTTTCTTTCATCATGAAAAACCATCCACTCACGCTCACCTGCTGTCTCATGCATTTCTTGACCGTGTAAATCCATACAATGTACAAATGATTTGTGCAAAATTATTCTCATTTAATTCTCATCCGGAAAAAAATTTGAATTTGCATGGAAATAAAATCAGAAATCAGAAATTCATTCGTGTAACAAAAAAACAAACACGAACGCATTTCATTTGGCTCAATTAATGTGTGTGCTCCAATTAAAACTTGGCTTGACAAGTGAGTTTTATTCGATGAATGATTATTTGAACAGGATTAAAGCTGGAAATTGAGAAAAGTGGAACCCACAAGTCGGAAAGAGAGGTTTAAATTCTATATGGAAATGACTTCATTTCTTTATATGTTGTCTGAAAGGAGATGAAAAGCAGTATGTATATAGAAGAAAACCGGCAGTACGACCGACTCAAGACAGGAAATTCCCATTTGTATCGTATATACTTTTTACTTTGATACATGGAGCTGTGAATGGGGGATGGAATTGTATATGTGTAAATGTAAATGTAAAGCCACACAGTGAAGTGGAGTGTAGCTGTAGGAGCGGTAGATGGTAATTCTTTTCCTCTTTTTTCCTTGACCATGTAATCACCCAGAATGCATTATGACATTGTTAAGTTAACCTGAAGACGAAGACGGTGAGCAAGCTAAGACGGCCACTGCAATTTTCTAACTCTTCTCCTTCTTCTTTTTCTTCAACTCGACTAAACTCGACAACAACTAGAGAACAAGAACTTGAGGCAAGATTCACACATCAAGTAGCTCCCTTACCAGTCCAAAATGCAAAAGTAAAAACTACAATCACATTACATTTTATACTCTCTCGTTCTCTCCTTCTTTCTTTCTCTCTCTCTCTCTCTCGACACAGATGAGATTTGAATTCTCCACACAATTTAACTGTAGATCATATCAAGGAGTCAGGATGTGTGTGCGTCGTCGTCCTCCACCACAGTCGTCAAGTATAATTCTCATTCTCATAAACTATGAGCTTGACTCGAGCACTAATCGTCTTGTGCTAACTACCAAAAATCTAATCTTGAATTCAGTGAATCACTTGACCATCTCCATCTCTCTCTCTTCCCCCCCAAAAAATTCCACTCAATGTACATACATACATAAAATCCTCACAATTTTTTTATCTTCATCTGTACATACGATATATATTAAAACTGAGTCTTACGAATGCACAAGCCAGAACCAAATATTTGACTATTTGTTACACTCTTCACTGTTCTCACATCCTTGAGAGCCGAGAAAGGGAGAGAGAGAGAGTATCATAATCCACTGTTTCAATACTCAAAATCAAAATTCATCTATAATTCCCAGATTTTCTCATCAAATTGGAGAGTCTGATGATTCGTTGTGTCGAGCGTATGGCAATAAAAAAAAAAAAGATTTCCATTCCCATTATTCCAGAAAATGTAAAGAAAAGTGGGGGAAGAATCTCGTTTTCCTCTCTCAACAGTTGTGGAATGCGGATTCCCAGTTTTTTTATTACTGGCCAACAAAGTCAAACTCTCGTCACATTTTTTTTATTTTCCTTCGCTGGAGTTCATCATTGATTGAGCAAAAGTTTAAGAGAGACTCTTGAGATTTCCAAACATCATCAACGTCGTCGAGACGGGTTTCATGCTCAATCAGTCGTATTTTGTAGGTACTCATTAGTTAATTGACAGATGCATTCATTATTGCTCTAGTAAAATTAGAAGTGAAAAGATGGTGGAGGGTACGAAAAACGGTGTCACTTTATTCACCACTTGAACAAGGATAGGCAATTCATCTCGTTATTGTTTCGCTTGACTCAAATGCTCCAACTCCAGAGTGCACATACATATAATGCTCGTCCACAATCCACATCCTGCTCAGGAGAGTTAAATGTGCAAAAAAAAAAACCAAAATTCAAAACAAGAAAGAAATTTGCAAGTCATCTCATGATTTCAAACGCCTGTTTACTCGAGATTTATTTGAAATGATGAGTGAAACTGAAGCTGAAGAAACATGATCCACCTTTTGTCCATCTATTTTGTCCTCATTGTAAACTCAAACTGCTTTTATTGTCTTTTATCTTCAAAGTCCAAATTTGTTTTTCCTACCTCAAAACGACTTTTTTTCAGTAAAGTCGAGGAATAAGGAATAACAAATACAAAGTTTTTGAACATAATTCTAATTCTAAAACTAAAAGAAGGAAATTGAGATGTAAAATGCAATATAAGTAGGAGAATAAAGAGAAAAAACTGTCTGTAATCTGAAATCTGTAATCTGTATCTCTGTATAAATATAAATAAAAATAAATGCAAACATAAATTTCCATTATGTTTATCTCAAAAGTCGACCTTCACGTGTCGCAATTTGAATTTGGAATTATTCCATATGAAAATGAAATTAAATACATGTAATCTGTATGGATTTCGTATATAAATTTTGTCGTGCTTTATGCCACCAGAAAAAGATTGCAATTATATATGTATAGACTAAATTAAAGTAATTTTTCTTATCCAGCTCCTTCGCCTACCTGTATTTTTTCATTACATATCGTATTTTCATTTTCATTCATTTTTTTTAATAGGAAACATTTAAGGTGGATTATCTTCTGGCTATATGTTATTCCATTTATCTGCAGAACATGGTCAACATCAACATGTAAACAAAATACGAGGAATATGTCTCAGAATGAAAACTATTATTATTCATTTATTTATTATGAATATATATATACCCACAGAGAAAAAAATGTGGGGAGTCGTGAGTTGCTGTTTTTATTGACTTTATAGTGTACACGAATATTAGAGTATGGGAGTTTTGGGTTGTGAGTCTGACACATTGCTGAATCACAAAATGTCTGTCTCCGTCTCCGTCCATTCTTCTACATATTGCATATGTACATAATACACGTGTGTGTGTGTGTGTGTGTGTGTGTGTGTGTGTGTGTGTGTGTGTGTGTGTGTGGAAGAGGCGAAAAAAAAGAATTAGGAAAAGTCACAAGTGTCTTTCATCTGCTCAACCTGTCCGAATCAAGTCAACTTAAATCACTTTATCTTCCTCAAGATTTATTTTTCTTCCAAGATTTTATTCACTTTGAAGAATTCGAGCATCTCATTCATCCAAATCCCCCTCCTTGTCCTTCTCTCTTCCCTCCAATCCAATCCAAACTAAATTGCAACGTTCCATATACAACTTGAAACCTTTTCATTTGTATCTGTATATTATTTTTGCATCTCTCTCTCTCTCTCTTTCTTTCTCTCCCTCTCTTTGCTTTGCCATCCACACTCGAACCAACTTTTGAACATTTGAGAGGTTGAGCACTTGAATTTTCCTCCGTGAATTCATTACATGATTATGATTATAATTGTACATTTCTTCTCCTTCTTCTGTCCCATGCTACGGACTACGGTTGGTGTTGGCCAAGAAAAAAAATCATGTGTATACTATGTACATATGTATTTTTGTCCTTGCTCCTTCTTCTGTTCGTTGTTGAGGATTTGAATTTGGATTTGAAGAGAAGAGTAAAAGAAAATGATGTGTGGACGAGGGATGAGAAAAAAATAAAGAACGAGAACAAGAAAAGGCACGATTAATAAATGTACAGCAGGCCCAAGTGGATGACACATCACTCGAGTCTGGACTTGACTGAACTCCTTTCTAAATTTTTTTTTTTTCAACTACCTCCCACGATCAACTTTTATTTAATTTCACTCCAGCTTCCTCATTTCACATTATATTAATTTAAAACGATATAATTGCATGGAATTTTCAAACGATCCAACTCCAACTTTCATTGAAAATCTAATTGCTAGAAATTAATCCCATACTCTCATTGTCATTAGTGTATATTTTCTAAGAAAATGCGAGTTTCGGTTTGTTATGTCATCGTATCGTTCATCGTGTTAACGAGTGTATATAAAAATCAACCAGTGCACCACACTGGGGAAATCATCTTTTAGTCGTTATTGGTTTTTATTGGTAATAAAATGGGATTATGGGATGGAAAAGTTACCAACATGGAGATTGATCAGAGGTATCTCTCTCTTTTGTGTGTGTGTGTGTTGTAGCTGTTGAATGTGAAGTAGACTCAAGGTCAGCCGAGTAAACTGAAACTATATGAACAAATTGACTTAAATGACACGTACAGATAATGCGTGACGCGTGTAGATTCCACATAGAATGTTTTTTCTCACTGGAGAGTTTGAGTGCGGTTTGAGAGAGTTTGAGCAAATGAATTCCACAACTATTGTTTGGAAAATATTATATACTAATAAAATATTGGAGAAGAAAAAAAACTAGTGATGTAACTTATGAAATGAGAGTTGTGAAAAAATTTATTGGGCTGTTTGAATACAAAGACGAAAGGGAGAGAGGAAGAGAGAGAGAGATGAGTCTGCAGGAGGTCATAAAGTGTGAAAATCAAGTGCTTTGGACAAGTGAATAAAATCATGGGGACAGACAGATGATAAGACCATAACACCTGTGTGAGTCGTCTCTCTCCGCTCCGCTCCACTCTATCTGTAGTCACAACTTCTTTTTCCCATTGTTACTAAATTCGCCACGCCCGGAGGCACCCTTTTGCCTTTTGCCAAAATCTATCCATCTACTTTGTATGTATGTACTTTGTAACTTTGTTCAACCAACAACCAACAAACGACGAGGACGACAACGACGACGACGGCGACAATGAAAAGTCCCATGCTGTATACATTGATGTATACAAAAGACGGGAAAAAAACACTCACAACTTTGTTCTTCCAACCATTTCAATTTGCTTCATAAGGAGACTTCAAAGTCAATGTGTGTGTGTGTGTGTGTGTGTGTGTACAGAACAGAGTTTCACGCTTTAATGCAAATCTTTTTATGACCACTCACTCACTCACTCGCTCACTCGCTCACTCATCAGATCCCACACTAAAAAAACAAGCTGGGAAACAATAAAATCCCCTCATATATTTAGTACATTATTAAACACATCATTACTAAAGCACACGGAATCCCTCTGTCCATAACTTGAATTCCTAATTGAGATATTTACAATAAAATAATCGATAATAATTAAATGGTAAAAGAATGTAATAATAATAATAAACATTATTGTTATTGCTAGTGCAATTTCAGGGCATGGAGATTATTGCTGAGACAAACATCACGTTTTGAAGCACTGATATTTTTTCAATACGGTATAACATATGAATTGACAATGAATGTGAGCATAAAGAACTTAAAGTTGGAATAGTTTTAGTATCCACTGCGTTTTATGTCGAGTTTTTAGCAAGCCATATGGAAATTTCGATAGAAAAAATGTTCAGGTCCGACATGAAAAATGATGCTTGTACACACAAAAAATGAGAAAGTATTCAGAAAATTGAAAGTGAGTAGAAAAAAGGCAGTTTGTAAATGTTGACTTGGAGTTGAGGGAGATGGAAGATGGAGAAAATGGGAAATGAATTCTTGTCGAGTGTGAGTGAGGAAAAAGGATTTAGTTTAGTTTAGTTTTTGGTTGGTTTCAGATTTTGAGATTTGATTTGGAGTTTTGAGTGTAGGTAGAGAGAGACAGAGAGAGACAGAGACAGAGAAGATGAGAGAAGCGTGGAGAGTAATCATGATATTTGGTGTATGAGCAACTAAGCATATGTGAAATATGGGGAAATTGTCTGGGAGTCACGATATGATTTGCTCTATGATTGGCTAATAGCTACCTGTCAAATCTGCTTCTCTTTCTTTCTCTCTCTCTCTCTCTCCCTCTTTGCCTTTCAGACCAAAACTGAGCTTTTCTCCCTGTACTTAGAAAAACTACAAAGTTTTTACTTGCGGCCCAACTATTTTTTTTAACGATATCAAATCTCAAGCACAACAAATTTCGACAAGAAGAAGAAGAAGAAAAAGAAGAGTGATTTTAAAAAGACAGATTCCTTTGCACATGAAATTTATTGGACAGAAAACTTTGTCTGCAAGATGAAATACATAGGTAGAAAAAACTGAACGAATCAAGTGGAGAAAAGACTGGATATGACTTGCATAGATGTTTGTACACACTAACACAACTACACAGTACACAACACACACACACACACACACACCATACAACACACGTTTTCATCCCGATTGTTCATCATCCCGAGTGAGCATCGGGAAATTTAATTAAACCATTTAAAAAAATGGATTAGTAAAATAAATATGGAATTGAGTTTCAATGCGTGCTCGTTAAAGAAAAGTTGAGGAAAAGAATCTAGAGATACAGTTGATTCATACATATCATATCTATATACCTACCTAATCATTCTCCATATCATCTACATACAGACACAGACTAAAAACTACACACAGATTCACTGTAGGTACAACCAAAATACCTGCATGCATAATTTGGATGCAATGCAAGTCAATGTGTACTTATTTCCATCATCCATCTCGTCCATCGTCCATATTGTCCGCTCAAGAGGAAGTAGAAAAACGTTCAGTCTTTTAAGTCTGGTGTATTAATGAGAAAGCTTTTTCCACTTGTTGTTATTGAAAGGGCCGTGTCGGTATTCTCTTTTTTTCCCTTCTTCTTCTTCTCCTTCCTCACCCTTCTCTCGTTCGCTCTCTCTCTCCCTCTCTTCACTTCTTTTGGCTTTAATTACTTGATCGCTATTTTATCTGACATCAGACCGACAACTTGTTTGAGCATCTGCTATCTACATTATTTGTTCAAATAGAGCTCGGCTAAGCAAAAGCCAGAGCCCAGACGAAAGCCAAATGCTGATTCATTTTTCCTATATAGTCAAACAAGCATACCGATATCAATACTTATATACTTATATCTGTAGTTTGTATATATAGATTTGATATTTGAATATTAATAATACAAATATGCTTCTTCTCGTTCGTATTCATCCTCATTCTCTTGGTCGTCGTCGTCGTCATCTCCTTCTTCTTCTTCATATTGGTCTTCATTGCCTTCTCTCTCTCTCTTTCTCTCTCTCTCTCTTTCTACTTACTTTAACAAACTCACTTTACCGCCGACATGCTGAGTTCACCTCTTTTTACAGTAGAGTACCAAATTATGGAGTCCATAGTCCATTTTGCTGA
This sequence comes from Gisinianus flammeolus, assembly GCA_034699125.1. NCBI lineage: Eukaryota > Metazoa > Arthropoda > Collembola > Symphypleona > Katiannidae > Gisinianus > Gisinianus flammeolus. Next base: position 42,960 of record JAIUND010000514.1, read on the forward strand.
TCCATTGTCAAAGGCTTCCTAGGGAGTCCACACACCAATCCGTCCGTCCTCAGACTCATTTAGTCAACACGGAAAAATCTCTATTATTCGCCATGCTATATACCATCAATCTATTTGAAGTACATACACCAAGAGCCAAAGCCACAGTCACAGCCACAGAGCCAGAGCGCTCTTGTTAACTTTAACTTTTACCTACACACACACACACACACACACACACTTTGAGCGTACTAATGCGATCCTATCGTATATACTGTTCCTCCCTCTCTCTCATGTAGGTACAGTACAGTGAGACGTCTAAATAAATATTCAATATCCATCACCGCATTTCTTCCTTGATTTCATTTCAGTTTCTCATCATCTAATAACGATGAGTAAAATCTTCTCAACTACTCAAAAGGTACACAATGGAACATTCTCAGGAGCAAAGCACAAACAAAAGCTCAACAACATCATCATATCATATCACTACACTACAGTCTACAGTCTACAGATAGAAGATAGAAGTCACATAGAGAATCCATATATACTAAGCAAATCAAATACTAACCACAACGGCAACAACAATAATGAGAACAAAAAAATACAACAATTTGACTTTGTCTATAGTATAGTTTCATAATCACAATCATAGTTGAATAGTTGAGTATGCGTACAGTAGAGTTTGGTCATGATATAATTTACATTTTCATTTACATGCGACGATTATGGATAGAACAAGAGAGAGAGAGAGAGAGAGACAGAGAGAGAGAGAGAGAAGGAGAATGAGAGTGAGCGAGTGGCTATAGAATTTGGAATTGGAGTTGGTGTACATGAAAGAAGGCCGTACATTTGAAATCGATAAATCTTTTAGCAGACAAACAAAACACAAACAACGAGCTCCCAAGACTAGAATAAAAAGACTATAAAAGCAAAAAGCAACCAACTTGTTCCCACCCACCAACTAAAAGTCAGCACAAATAAAATGTAACAAATCAACTCGAGCATCTCAACGACTATTCAATTTCATTCCTCTCTCTCTCTCTCCTCTCTACTCTCGGTCTGATATGTATATGCCAAAGCCAAAGGAAAGTCGTGCAATTCGTGCCAACTGCCTGTCTGTCTGTCTGTCTGTCTGTCTACAAGAGCACAAGCGAATGAACGACGAATGAAGAAACTCGACGAGCTCCACTCTGTTCACAATTTATCATCGCAACACCCTTCAGTTTCAGTTTCAACTTCAGCTTCAGTTCATTTACAGAACAGACCATACAAATTACAAAGACAACTGAGCATTCACATTTCACGATAAAAAACAGGGTAAACTGAACAATTCTTTTCATTTGACTTTGTACAGCCACACCATGCTTTTCCACGTAAAATATGTAGATGTGCATAACTGATAACTACGCATTTTTAATTGTGAATCGTCACTTTTCATCATGTGTGTTACCAATTTTATGCGATGGGAAATCCCCCCATCGCATTCAGTTTCTGTATGTCATGTGTATACATATATTTTTCTGTTCTGTTATGTTGCAATTAGAGTTCGTGTCTGTCTGTTTATAGTAGTTTAATTAAGTTACTATCTGTAAGAATCCTCTGTCGGGATTTATTTGGTTATAAAAGGATTTTCTAATGATTTCTAACATTATTATTCTTGTTTGTTTTCCTATTAAAGTGATGCTCGCTTGACTTTTAACTATATGCAGAGAGTCTTTTTCTTTTTCTTTTTGCACTTGGAGAAAACAAGAATGCATGTTTTTTGTTGTGTGTGTGTGTAGAGTTGAAGAGACTTCATCTTGTTATTGGCAAGACTGTGCAAATTAAATTAGGTTTTCATTTTAACTCACGCTCATTTGCATGTCCATTTGGGTTGGGAATTTTTTTTTACTTTTTGTTCGCTACATTTTTTTTCTATTAGGTTTTTTTTCCCTTTTGTCAATAATTGGAATTGTTCGTAATATATAATATGCAGCTTGCTTATGCACGTCCATAAAAACATGTAAGTGCATGAAAGAATGATTTGGCAAAGTTGGAGAGTGAGGAGAAAAGGGGATGAGTAACAAAAAAAAAAAAAGCTGGTTTGGTCATCTCATCTTTGAGAACGCCGTCTCTCACAACTTTAAATCATATTAGAATAAAATATAGACCTTATTTAAGAAACCTTTTTTTCCCATATTTACACTTTGACTCTGATGACAAGATTTTTTCTTTTTCATCTTCAATTTGAATGGAAAATCAATCGGCTGATATGCAAAGAGAATGGAGAGAGCGAGATGAAGGAGTCGAAGGAGAAGAAGCCGAGGTAATGATTTCTCAATACGTCAGTAAATATTCCAAGTTGGTCTCATCGTTAGCTTTAGTCGGTACGATAAATTAGTGGACGATAAAAAAACAAATGAGGCACAGGGCTGCTGCTGTGATGTCCAGTTCGAGTGCCGCTTTGTCCTTTATATGTATTTTCTTCCCATTTGGATGAAGAGAAATATCCTTGTCGTTCTTTGCTTTGATCTTGATCATCCAACCGATTTTAATTGAACAATAAAATGAAGCGCATTTACTTTCGTTTCGTTGCTCACTTTTGATACTAGATTTTAGAAAAAATGGGGATGGCAAAGTTGACACAGAGAAAAGCCGGAGAAAAAGAAACAGCAACATGAAATAAGAAACACGAAAAAAAAACGTAGTCAACTCGTTGAGAAATAAAATCCATGTATATACACATATTGAAAATTCAAGAGAGTTAGTTCTCAATTCTCACAATTGACTTGCCTTTTCCTACACAGACATATACGATACACAAAGTACAAAGGGGTCTGGCTTAATGTCTAAATTACTTTGTATTGTGTTACTTGATGCTCCATGTTTCTTTTTTATTCATTCTGAATAATTTATATGTATGAAGACCAAGAGCAAATTTTAATGACGATGGCAATGGCAAATTCCCGACGACGGACGACTAAGACGAGGGAGAGATTTGCAACAAATAACCGAGTGAGTAGATGGAATATTTAACAAGTTTTTTTTATTACAGATTTGAATGGGATGTGGAGGAGAGCGAGAGACAAGAGAAGAGAGAAAGAGTTTGTGTGTGTGTGTAAGAGTAAGTGTAAGTGTGTTGGAATACAAGTTAATATTGTGTGTAGTCTGATAGTCTGCAGTCTGAACATTATTCCATGCCCATTGTACACTGGACAGAATGACTAAATAGTATATTACCGTAATTATTTTACATTCTCTATAATTGATCCCTGACATGGAATGGAGTGTGCGTAGGTGAAAACGTGCTAACCAAAAGTCTCTCTTTCGCTCTATTCTCTAGAGTAATTTTCTTCTTTAAAATCTTCTTCAAGGGAAATATCTGCCACTCAGTTATAATTTGTGAAAAATTCATGTACGTGTGTACATACAAACGAACCATGTGTTCATGGGTATGTAATCTGAGAGAGAGAGAGAGAGAGAGAAGTGTAGACTGAGCAATAAATACTCTTACAAAACAACACAACAACAACAACAAAATATAGCGGGAGTACTCATTATCTCTGTGGTTTCGAATTGAAATGTCGAAGAATCGTCAAGATTCGAATTGGAAACTGAACAATAATAATTTCCCATTTGCAATAATATCTATTTAAATACTTACTGATAAAAGCAGAAAATTACAAATTATGAAACATGAGGATAAACGGTCTTCATTGTAGACACTGTCGACTGTGGATTGTAAGTTGTGAATTGTAAAATTGTAAATCGTAATAATAATAATGTTTACACGTTGTTGTTTCATGCATGACTAATATTTCGGTATGGCACAAACACACACAGACAAACACTCTTGAAAAGTTGAGATTTTTTCACAACAGCATTTTGAGGAACAGCAGGGCAAATCATGAACAACAGGTAAAAATTTTCATTTTGATTGAAGGCTCTCGTCTCTCTCTCGCTCTCGCTCTCGTCTCTCTCTCTCTCTCTCCCCCTCTGTTTGGGTTGCATTAGCTCAGTCCAAAGGCACGACAATAATTCTTTCTCTTGTACATTTAAATTTGTGAGCATCGGAGGAGAGGAGTCGAGTAATTAATTCACACATCTCTTCACATCGTGCTCGATAGATGAACCAGCACTTGACTATTTATCTGAGCCAGCCCAGGTGTTTCATATTTTGATTGCTCACATATCTCACATCCATTTCACGTCACTTGATCCATATGATTAGCTAGAATTTCCAAAACACAAACCCCACACACACAAATCCACATCCACACACACACACGCTCATTCTCAACTTGAGACTCGACAATTAATAGTCAATTAAAGATAATCATGGAACATGCTATACAAAATCTTTGTTGCTGTATTTTTTATTGTTAGTTGTTTGGCATGTGCAAATCTCGCCACTTGGCATTTGAATTCATTCCCTTTACCAAAACACTAGAAAATGAAGGGGGAAAAGAGTACAAAATGAATAATTTGCCATTTGTTTTTTTTTGTAGGTATTCGTAAATCGTAAATATTGTGAAAGTTTAAATTTCAATTGTGGATTTCAATTTTCAATGTAGTTGGTTCTGTTGATAATTGATAATAAAACTTGATGAGTTTTTCTCTGGCGAGAGAGCCAATCAAGAGTATATGTACAAGTTGAAAAATTAGTCGTTCATTTCCCTCTCAGTTTCTTCTTCAGTTCATATGTTACCGTTTTCCGTTCAAGCGTTCATACGATATGATGAATCCGTATCATACGGATTCATACGGACCGTATGTGATTTTTTGAGATGAGTAGCAAAAAAAAAAAGTCATAACTTACAAAGCATTTAACATGTACCTACAATTTACAATGTACAAGGATTAGGATTTGAGCATTTTTTTTAGCTACGAGTTCTCACTTGTACACAGAGCACAGAATCAGCCACAGCACAGCACATCACATCACAACAGAACATGAAATATCTGTATATTATTATGATGATGAGTATTATCATGTTTAATATGAAATTAAAAATTATTTGCAAGGGATATTTTGACAAATTCAATTTAGTAACGCTACTGGAGATAAAATGAACAAGTTACAAAGTGAGTAAAAATGTACATGAAATTCGAAGAGTATTATTATTATTATTATTATTGCGAGTAGTACAGATCCTACGTGTTGTTTCCTTATTCGTTTTCCATCTCAAGCGATGAGTTTGTACTTACAACAGAGAGAGAGAGAGAAAGAGAGAGAAAGATTATTTTTCATGTGATTTACGAGGGATGAACTCATCCAATTATAGCGGAACGAGATGATATTGTGGCTGCTTTGAAACTCATTTAAATCATTTATTCTGCGTGTTTATCTTGTGAAAAATCTGGTGGAGAGTGAGAAGGACCTGTTGGCTTGTGCTATGTTCAACCATTGAATGAAGTAAACTCCACATTCTACAATTCTACATAAATCCATATGTACATATCTACGTACATGTATAGTCAGTCTCCCATGTTCCTTTTACCCTGTGGAACTCGTCAACTCGGAGAATTCACCTCCACATCCATGTCCACATTCTATCAACAATCACTAAATAACTAATAACTAGTTAGTACCTTGATTTTGAGTTCTGGCTTCATTATAATTGTGATTGTTGTAGTTGGGACATGAAAACAGCAGCAACAACCAAGTACAGATAACAGCATGGACATCAAGTGACGACGACGACGACGACGAAAAACGACGACGAAAAACGACGACGACTAATGACCTCTTACTATAGTATTTGACCATCACCAAACGATAGTGAAAGAATGAACTCACTCCTTCTTGGAAATTATCTGCCTATTGTTGCTCATTGCTCTTGACAGCAATCGAAACAAAACTCTCAAGATTTGTTTGAGTTGAAATTTTGAGTTATTGTCTGTCTTTTTATGCAACTGTACTTCCGTGTGAAATAAAGCAACGCAACAGAAATTTACATGTGTACGAGGGATGAAAATGAAAATGAAAGGGTGAAAAGGGATGTGGATGAGATGGAAATCATAATAATAATAATTAGTATAAAATGTGTATGATGAAAGATTAAATCAAGATGAAACATGAGAAATATTGGTACATACATGTTTCTGTAGTCTGTAGGTACAATATACAATAAAAGAAAGAGTGTTGTGGGGGGAAGGGATCTTTTAATATCTGTGTAGTTTGTGTGTGCATAGTATGCACTGCATAAGTACGTATCTCGTATCTGTAGCTCTGGCTGCTTGAAAATGGACCCTGGAAAGTGAACTCTCTCATGTCTGATGGGCAGGTAATTCTATTTTGAATTTGTGTGAGTGCCGATGGGCTAATTCATTATGTGCATACTTTATGTAGTGTGAGTCTGTGTGTGAATGTGTATCGTTGAGACGTTGAGAAGTTGAGAGGGAGCAAGGAAGTTTGTTCGTAACATTAGAAAACAAATAAAGAAACGTCTGACTGAAGCATTTGGAATATTTTGATGGTTTTGTGTGTGTGTGTGTGTTTGGTGCGTAGCATTTCATGGGGATGGTCAGAGTGAGAACAGAAGTTGATCTGTGAAATAAATCAGGTGCGGTCGTGTTAATGAAAAGAAATGGACGTCGATGAAAACTGCGATATGGAAGGGAATGAGTTTTGTTGTGTCATGTCGAAGTGAGCAAGTGAGCAAGGTCTATCTACTATGTATATATCTTCCGCCTCCTCTTACAGTATTCCTTCGCCAGTTCCTTCTTTCCCTTCTTTACTTTCATCTCTCTCTCTCTCTCTTTCTATCCTACGAAATAAACCAACAACCAAGGAAATGAAGCTTATACACATAATAATTTCTAGATAAATCTATTGACTTTGTTGAGCAAAACTAAAAAAAAAAACAATATCGATGGATAATGAATGAATGCACCAACAATAAATACGAGGATACACTTGAAATTACGAGCAAACAATTTTAAAATGGTTGGCTTTTTTTGAAAAATTCTTTTCAGCACTTGAGAGACCTTTTAACCTGTCATTTGATATCCATACAAGTCCACCACGTACACTCCATAATTCATAGCACATATATGTAAGAACACAGAACATCTCTCCAATACACACAAAAGGTTCTTGCCAATGGAATGTTAAATATACAATAATGAGAATCAGCTTGCAATAATTATTATTAAGATTAATGCACTGATGATAGTTTTTTTGTATGGAAAAAAGCCAAAAAAGCAAAAAAAAAAGGAAAAACTTGGAGAAACAATATAAGGATGAACTTGAGATGAGAGACACACAAGAAAAATAATATGTTCACCAGGGTACCGCACAAAAAAAAGTAAATTATGTCGAGTTGTGCCAAGCAGCAAGGCGTGAGTTCCCTCCTACAGGGACAGTTACAATTCCCGTTCACCAACAAAATCATCATCCCAGTGCAATATTGAATATGATGAATTTTTTTCTCATATGCTAATCCTCATATATATCGTACAAATAATACATGGGAAATCAATGGGAGCATGAGCGAGAGAGAAAGAAAGGGAGAGAGAGAGAGTTGAGACTTGAGATGAAGATACAATAATTTGGATTCGTTGGAATATGAATTGACATTTGGGGAATTTATTAGAGCTTGTCACGAGAGTCTTCATGTTCTTTATATTTTTCTCGATATCCCTTCCTGAAAAACTGTTGAATATCAAATATGTAACTGGATGTATACATTGTACATTGTGGCACACACGGATGGAAAGGGAGGGAGGGAAAAAAATACTTTTGCCAGGGTCATGAGTCATTTTCATTTTCCCCAGAGTGAAGATGGATGAAGTTATGAAATATTTAAAGCATTATGATAAGTCAAGTGGAGAGAAGGAACGGGCCTTGGTGCTCACTCCATTAGACTTTTTGGACCATCTCTCTCTCTCTCGTGCTGTATGCATTATTGTGTATGTTTATTGTATTAATATTCTTGGAACGATTACTAGATGTACACAGGTTAATATTTCATATTCATAGAATATCCGTGGAGATTATGTAAATTTCCCATGTATCCATATTCCATATTATACGTATTTATTATTGTTAGACTCTATTGGCATTGGCAGTAAGCAAATATCTGTTATTTTCAAGAAGAAGAAGAAAAAGAAGTGGAGGAAGGTGCCCGTTTGCCCGTGTGTCTATGTGTGTGTGTGTAATATGTCAAATTGTGGTATAGGGGATTCGAATAAATGGAGACAGAAGGATTAATAGTGTCGATATGGAAGTTTAAAGAAGGATGAAATTGTTATAGTTGTGTTGACCTACGTTGACCTGACCAAGCCCAAACCATGAATTGCGTGTTAGACCCTCTTCATCACGAACTCTCACTCCTCCAAATCGTGAGGTTTTGATTGAATTGCAGAAGATCATCTGATTTATTGCCACCTATGTAGTAGTCCTTCCTCCTCTCTCTCAAACACACACACACACACAGAACAATACACAACCTCAATTCTAATCGAATTAGTCAACCATTCCATGCCCATTCCCCATTCTTCTATATTTCTCCTCTTAATATCCCTCCGTCTCTCTCTCCCTAACAAAATACAAGGGAAAAACAAATATTTCTGTAATGAATTCATCTCTACATAAAGATGAAATTATTATCTCTCCTTCTCTCTCCCCATTCAAAACACAATCATATCTGTATGTATTTCATTCCCAAATACCGTTCACCAACTAAATTCTTCTCAATTGTAAATTTATAGCCTCTGTCAATTCTCCAATCATGACAAACAAATCAACTCAATTAACTTGAACATCCACATCAACAGCAATTTGATAACTTTCACGTTCTTCTCCTCAAAAGAAAAAAAAAAACAGAAAATCCTCACTCACTCGATCACCATCATCATCATCATCCTCCCTCTTCAACTCTTCAACTTGAACCCTTTCACACTTTTTGTGTGATTGGTCCTTAATCTCTTTCTCTTTCTCTCTCTCTCTCTCTCTTTGTCTTTCTCTTCCTCCTTTCATTCGATCTAGATATCCATTCATTTTAAGGGTAATCAACACGTCCATATTGATAGCTCAGAGTACGATGGGACGGCCCACAAAATGTCATGAGGGTCCCCCATAATTCTTATTCATTACCACACAGGAATCAAAAATCAAATACATTGCGGATTTTTATTGCACATTTCATTGAGTTGAAATCAAATGGGCTCATCGTGCAATTCCTTTTCTCTCTTTCTCTCTCTCTCTCTCTCTCTCTCTCTCTTATACTGTTATTCGATTTTGAGTACTAAATTAAAAGGTTTGATTTTTTTTGGATTATTTAATCAAGCTTCAATAGTCATGATGTGAGCAGTTTGAAATTCCAAATTCGAAATTTGGAACTTGATATTTGAATCAGTCTTCAGTGATCAAAGTTTATATTAGGATGAGAATTGTGAATTACAGTGCACACCAAATGAATGGAAATGACTGTAAAACAAAGAGTTGAATTGACTTTTTTATTTGAGATTATTGCTGTTGTTGTTTGGTTGATGATGTTCGTTCATTTGGCTTGGTGTAGATGTAAATGTAAAAGTGTCAGAGTGGATGAGAGAGGGAAAAAAGCGTGCAGGTATGATTTTTTAATGTTCAATGAAATGGTTGAAGGGAGAAGTTGGATGAGAGAGAAAGAGAGAGAGAGATGAAGATGAGTAGAGATTTGGTTCGTTAAGATGTGTATATGGTGGGGTCTGTAATGTTGATGATGAGTCAATTGTAACAGTTGTGTGTGAGCAACGTGTGAATGCTCAACCCCTGCAGTGTTTTGCAATCCGATAATATCAGATTAATTAACCCCCTTCTCTCATTCTAATTAAATTTAAACCTTTTCACACTCGTAATGCCTTCCAGGTGTCACAACAACAACAACACTGAACACAAAACAAAACAAAACTCTCCTTCATTCCAGACCGTTCACCATTTTACCGCATTTGCATTGCATTGCATTGCCTTCCCATTTACATTTGAGCTTGCACTTACATACCGCTATGTTGGATTTAGTATGTATTTTAATAGTATTTTTAACCTCAGTACTTATTTTGATGGCATGAAAGCAGAAAAGACTTTTCACACCGAATGAAAAATGAAATGAAATGGTAAACTTTCCAGGGGTTCATTTTCACAGTTGAAATGACTGGACAGCCAGAATGCTACCTCTCATTTCATTTTACTATCAAACCCGTTCAAAAAAATATGGTAAATTTTATACACACATTTGTTTTTATAAATTGGAGACGAGAGGAAGAATATTCACCACAGGGATGATGGAAACTTCTCTTATGGACGGGGAGAAAGTCAAATTCGCCAAATGGAGTCTCTCCACGGCGGATATGCAAGCAACACGAGTTTTAATCACGTGTAAACTCCTTTCATTCCTCCTCAAAAGAATGCTCAAACTTTCTCCATCGATGAAGCAATCCGGACCGTCCAAAATGAATGAATGTAGGTTGGACTGTGAGCAGGCAAAGACGTTGAAATTGATCAGATGTGTTGGATTATTGTTATTACCTGTACTGAGACTGATTGTGAGTTCAAATTGTGTGAGTCGCATTTGACAGAAATCAGCTGTGAAATCAAAATCCATCCCCAATGTGGATATTCGTTCAATTTTTATTCGGATTTGTTTGAGAATGGATTTGTGATGCGAGAGAGTTTCAAAATGGTGGTGAATTCTGAGGGGCCAACATGCATTGTCCATTGATGAGGACGGAATCATTTCCACTCGGAAAATTTCTAATTGTGATGTTGTTTTTATTAATTGAAGGATCCCGTTCAGTCTGTACTGAATTGTGCTTGGGTTGAATGGAGTGGATAATCCAGATGAGTTTTTCCTGTTGTTTTTCATGACGGTTCCCGGTGGGATGTAGTCAAGTTCAATATTCAATTCCTTCACATTTATAAAGTTACAGCTGTTTCCATCCCATTTCTCATTCGTGTCGTCATCTTCATGAAGTTCTGAGCAGAGATTGTACAATCCTATAATATATATTGGAAAAATGTACAAAGTTTCTGTACAAAAGGAATTATTTACTCAACATGTAAGGAAATAAAAAACTCACTTCCAGACAGAGCTTCAATTGTAAAACTAATTGATTTGAGTCTTGTACACATTTCCAAAATTGTTATCATATTGTTCAGTGAAATTAAGCCTTTGAATGTAATGGACTCGAGTTGCTCACAAAGTCCTTTGAATCCAACTCTATCAAATTTCCCCATTAGATCCAGTACAACTAGTTTTCGGATCTGAATTTGAATGTGCGGTGATTGGATTTTCATCATTTTCCCTTTGTTTTGAAGCCTTTGAAGAATGGACAAAGTATTGTAGTTTTTATTCTTATGCACGTCTTGGGTTTTCTCATCACTGAGAAAAATATTGAATTTATAAATTGCATCCACAGTAGATTGAAATTGCTTGGACACCATACGACAAGTCAACACACTGTTTTCGTTGAGATACCCGAAAATTGCCCATTTCACCTATCATCCCATAAAAAATCCGTTTTAAACACTCGACTGTGTACAGTTATATTTTAAAATCTGTAAGGTGTGTACTAGAAATCGGTACTTCAATCGGTAATTCTGTAATTGATGATGCAAATTGTTGGGATTTCTTCATCATACGAGAACAACAATGAAAATGTGACAACAGGAACAAAAATTGAATTCAAAGGGATCCAATGAAAAAATTCAAATGACAAGAAATGTTATCCAACATCCAACTTTTTGTTTTACTACAAACAACTAAACAAGTACAAAAAATATGACGCATATATATTCGTATGTAAAAAGGGATGTCACAAAAGCAGCTGGTGATGTGTGTCATTTGACAGAGCAGTAGAACGTGCGTGTGTGTGTGTAAGCAGAATGTACGAATTGTTTTTTTAAAGTTGCGGACGCGTTTTCATAATATTTGAAATGTTACCAGTGGTGATGAAAAAGATAGATTGGCAAAAAGATTTTAGAGCTAAACGGCTCTGTGGTAAAAATGGCACATCATGCTGGTCTGAATAATTAATTGCATTTAAGTCTTATCAATTCCCCGAGAGGATCCTCGTGTTGTAAGTTGTATAAGTATCGTAAGAGCTGATATTATTATTCCTCTTGGGATTGCTCCCATGAAGGTAATAAGTCATTCAAGGAGACAATTGAAGATTTAAAGAACCCGTGAGGTAGAGGTATAGAATGAGCATAAAATTATATACTCGTCTTTTTGTCTTTACATTGTTAAAATCCAAATTTTTCGTGTGTGGTTTGTTTTCAAAAACTACTTAAATGCACATAAGTATAAAATTTAATAGAATAGGAAAAAAACGGTGGCGCTTCTGACTGAGAGAAAGAGCGAGCAATGAATCGATTTTTCATCTAGAAAAAGTGAACAAAAGTTTTGTTACAAAACGAAATTTATCTGATAAAAAGATAAAATGTTTTCTTTCTTCTCGTTTAACTAACAACAAATCTTTTCATTCTTTTCCTTCGTGCATTGAGAAAAACTACAGATTCTCTCCCTCCTTCTCTACCTCTATTTCCTTTCTTCTTTGCTACTTTTTTCCATTTATTTGGATTTTCCCTTGACTCTCTCTGGTAATCCATTAATTTTCATTCAGGCACTCTCCACACACACACAGTTGCCTCACGTAAAACTCAACCACAAAATGAACACACAGTCAAATATTTATTGTTCAGACAAAAAAGCATGTAATGTGTTTAATTCAATTTAAAAAAATCTACACATTCAGTGAACATGAACATGTGGAATATGCAATTGGTGTTTGTGTGTGTGTGTGTGAGTGTGTGCAGGAATTAATTCCCCAGTAAATACACACAAACAATGTGAAAAATAATAAATTATAATACCCAGCTTTCTTATTCAAAATTCAAAACCATTTTCTGAAGGTTACAGTACAAACTTGTACATCGTAAGTATACAGTCTGTACGATAAGATACACTGTGAATCTGCTTCCAACACACACACAAGAGAACGAGGATAAGAACAGGAAAAGAAAATTTTGTTAGTTGACTACAACGCGACTACACACATAAATTTTATGTATTTTAAAAATATTCTCGTCCTCTCTCATTCAATTTCAATGTTGACGCAAATTAAAATGAGATTTATATTCATTCTGTTATCAGCATATGTATACTTTGAAAAACGGCATACAATCAATTTGTATGCACATTTTAAATTTTCTTTTCTCTCTCTCTCTCTCTCTCTGCCTTTCTGCAACCAGAATTTCTTGCTTTTACAAATGTTCAAACAAAAATCTAAATGTGAGAGATATGAGACGAATAATCAAGTGCTAACTAAATTTATTGGCAACCTTTTTTTTGACATTTTTTTTTCAATCTGTATTGAGGAAATTAAAAACGGTCTTTTAACTACAAACTGAATGACCTTTGTGTGTAAATGAACTTATACAGATCCTTAGTCCAAGCAAAGAATAATAATAATTAATGTTCTGTAAACATAAAGTATGTATGTACACACAATTGGGATTTGGAATACTGATTTTAAATGAATACATGATTTTGAAATGGGGAAGGAGAAATTGAGGATGGAAATGTAGGGCTAAGGAATCCTCAGTGTGAGTGTGGATGCTTTTATAGAAACGAGGGTGAAGTATACAGCAGTAGCATATATTTACGATTTTTCTGACCATCCCCTAAAAACTGAACAGGAGCAAAATGTAAACTGATCGACACACAAACACACACACACGTGGAGCATCACCGTGGAATCTTTCCCTTCCTTTTCATTAACAACATCATTTGGATTTTGATAGTAATTACAGAGGGTGTTTCACGTTATTCTGAACAGTCTTAAATTACTTTCTGTATTTTATAGCTCTAATACTTTTAACTTTATCAATAGTTGGGGAAAAGCATTTTTTGTTTTGCACGGCACATTGATTACACACATAAATATTATGAAAAGCACGGCGAAGTCCATGTAAAAAAACAAAAGTGCTTATTTAAAATCAGTGATTTTCCAATATGCATTTTGGAGCCTTTTGAATTGCAATGGAAAATTCCAGCAGTCAGCTGCCCGAAATATTTCTATATTTGTATATTTGTTTATTAATAGTTTCATATTAATAGCATTTGTGTGAGGTCAGATGAGTTTGATTTTTTGAAAATTTTGTTTCAAATATCTGGAGACACCCCAGAAATATGTTGGAACATGGAAGTTGGTGAAGGTGGTAAAAGTATTCAGATGAAGGTGAAGGTGAGGACCACCCGAAATGTGAATGATACAGAAAAACCTGGACTGACCTTAATTGGCTCAACGTTTGATCACATAAAAATCAAAACGAAAAACCAATCATTAGAATGGCCATCACACACATGAGTTTTTTGATGATGAATTTTTTCCTCCATCAAGGAATAATAAACAACAAACAACCGCTCTGATTTACTCACTGAATGATTTTTGTTTGGATTTAAGGGTATCATCATCATATGCAAACACATGTATACAGTACATTACATACATGTTATGTTTTAGTTTGTTGCTTGCTTACAATGAATCTTCGCTGTACTCTCTCTCTCTCTTTCTCATCGTCAGCTTGTCTTTTGTTTTTGCCCTCTCTCTCTCTCTCTTCCTCTCGCTTTGAATATATTTTTTAAGACGAGCCCAATTAGTTTGTTAATGAAAGGAGAATCAGAATCAGAAGACGAAGAAGAAAAGAGGAAGAGGAGAAAAAAGGAATAATTATTATCTGGATGAAATGTTTTTGTTTTTGTTTTTGTTTTTGTTTTTGTTTTCCTTGAAGGATTGTAATTTGTCTTAAGGGTATGAAGAGAGGTAGTCTGCAATGAAATTTGAATCTCGTTTCAACCAAGCTTCATTCGACCGAATTCTTTCACATACGAGTAAAACAGTTCGTTCCGTCCCAACAATATGATGATCACGGAAAAAATCTGTTACTTCAAGTGCTTTCTCTTCAGTGACAAAATCCTCTGTAACTCCTTTCACGAGCGCATTCATGAGCATTCCTCCCTGTAAACACAATTCCAACAAAACAAAATCCATATAAAATTTGAGGCAAAATGATTTTCATAGACATTAATAAAGATTTACAGATAGAAAATATGAATGAATGAAATTGAATTGTGAGTGTGAGTTGAGATTTTTTTTTGTATTTTTTTCGTTTTTGCATATAGTGTAAATTATGTGGATTTGAATAAGTGTGTGATTGAGAAAAGGGAATAAGAGTTGCATGATGGGATAGAATTTCAATAGTGAGGAGAGTTGGACATGTAAGTGAAGGTGTAAAGTAATAATGGGACATCAGCGAGGCATGTTTCTCTTGGGGAATGAGCATAAAGTGAGGTCTCGTGTGTCTCTCGGGAAGTGCCCAGGTAGCAACATAAAATTATTCCTTAACTAACAAGCCCACATTCCTCCATTCATCCACATTTGTTGTCATGTTCTAATTAAAATTGGACAATGATGAACATGCCTTCTTGTTCTACGCAAACAGCAGTGAATGAGCAAATTAAACGAGAGAGAGAGAGAGAGAGAGAGAGAAAAAGAGAAACAGACAGACCAAAATCAAAAACTCAACTAGAACAATTGAACAACAAAAACAAGTCGAGTTCAAATTTGGACGTAGAGATCGATAGACAGACAGACAAACACACTTATGTACATTACATCAAGTCAATGAAAGTCTATCGAACATTAAATTTTCCTCTCTTTACGAGCCACTCGAGCACACACACATTCAAATCTTTCGATTCTTGACCATCAAATAGATGAAACGACCAAAAGTCCAAAAGAACAAGAAAAAAAAGGGTTGAAAAAAAACTTGGTGCTCCAGTTCAGGATGAGGACAAATAACAAAAATCCGTCTGCTGCTACTGCTATACTACTGCAATGTACTTATTCACTCGTCACAATAATATTCAAGAACATATTTCAAAATATAAACTAGATCGTAAAATTTCCCAAAAGTTGTCGAATCAAATTCGTATCTTGAACATAATCAGACGATCCTCCAATCATTAGATGCATTCCGGATTCAAACTTTTTTTTTTCATAATATTTTGCCTTTGATACGTTTTACATTTTTATTCCACGCACATGTTCCTCCACGCTTCTACGTTATGCGATGAATCTGCTCCATGTCTATATGCACAATGTCACTTGATTTCTTTGAACGCAGGTGCATAATGTGCATATAACAAAAACTGGCTGGGACAACACTATAATTATTATCATAATGTGTATGTACATACTGTATACAGATACATATGCAGCAAGATTGAGAAGTGGGAGAAGGAAGCAAGCCGAAATTTCATGGGTAAAACACAGAAGTTTGAAGTTTGAAGTTTGTGTGTAAGATGTATGGAAGGGTGTGCTCCGTGCATATATTTCATGTCGTAAAAATATTCCTTTTTTTTTTTGTTTTGGTCAAATTACCGAATATCTATGACGAAACATATTCCAGTGTTCTCTGAAAAAACTCCAAGTCAGCTCCCGTCCATGTTTTGAAGTTGCAAGAGCGGTCATGATGACAACTGTATGTTGCGTTCGAACGTCGTCTATAATGGAGAAATCCAGAATCATTTTCATTTTTTCATCATCCTTCACAGAGCCAAAGGATTTGGCAATTCGATCCTTTTCCTCTAAAGACTCGGACTCACGATACATCTGCAAAATGCATGGAGAGAAAAGGACAGTCTAGATTAAAGAGAATTGTGAAAATACTTAAATACTAAATAAATACACATCAATAGAATTGAGAATGAGAGCGAGAAATCCAGAATAACTCATATTCTGAGGATATGCAGTAATATGCACATGACAGAGACGGGAATGTATTTGTGTGTGTGTGTGTAAAACAAAAAAGAGATTAAGTGAAGCAAAGTAGAGAAATAATAATTCTTTACAAGTTTGCTTGTTCCTTATTGTCCATATAAATGTAAATCGGATATAGTATATATTATATCCGATATACTATTCTCTCTCTCTCTTACTCTCCTGTCTTCCCTGTCATCTCTCTTAACAGCATCTTTTACTTTCTTCTTTCCCCTCTTATGCCTACTAATTCTCAAGTTCGATACCCACACGCTCATCATTTTACATAAATACCTTGTTGCTTGTTCGCCAGTTCGCCATACGGAATATCAACTACAAAAAAAAAAAAAACGTTTTTTTCTCTCTTTTTCTTTCTACTCTTTTCGTCTCCATTTGAAGCTGAGCTCAAACCTCGTTCATCTTCCAATAATCTCTGCTTGTCTCTCTCTCTCCAACTCTTTTGCTAGAGTTCTCAAAATCTTATTTACATTTTTTCCAATTTAGTCAACCTACATTTGAATTTGACTGTTGAAATTGGAATATTTTTTCCTCCCATCTCCTTCCAGGGAAATCTCTTCCCAAAAACTATATTATATTAATAGAAAATCAGCAGGATTCCTCAATTTCACTCAGAAAGCCCTGTATACAATACGTAATCATAATAATCATTACACACACACACACATCTCTCTCTCTTTCTCTCGTTCGCTGAACAAACAACACACATGACATCTTTATCCATTATTTTTTTTTAACTTTGCCACATCTTCAATGTTCCATTGCTCAGCATTTTTCTTTTGTTTTAAGAAAATAGAAGAGTTTTTTTTTTTTTTTGAAAATTGAAGTTAAATGCCAACTACTTGAAACATGTCATTCCGTGTTGGTGTTTTGCAGTCGAAACTATAAACTGTTTGTATTTTGTAGTATGCTAACCAATATTTACTGAGAAAAATACAAATAAAATGACAGGATTTCCCATCATGCTGTCTGTGTGTTTCTTGTGATGATTTCATCATCATCCTTCAAATTGAGTAAACAATCTCATGAGGAGATTCTACATTCATTTTATTATATGGTATCTGCACAAGAAAATTTAGAATTTAGAATAGCCAAGTAAAAGGTCGTAGACTTGATAGAGTTGAAAAATAAATGTATTATAATAAATCCTTTCATTTTGACAGCATCCCCATTTTTGTTTTTTTTTTTTTTGTTCATCCGTGTCCTTTTTTTGGTGCAAAATGTAACCAAAACGAATTCCTG
The DNA here is from genome assembly GCA_034699125.1 of Gisinianus flammeolus. Lineage (NCBI taxonomy): Eukaryota > Metazoa > Arthropoda > Collembola > Symphypleona > Katiannidae > Gisinianus > Gisinianus flammeolus. Next base: position 60,987 of record JAIUND010000514.1, read on the forward strand.
ATGGGACATTAGCAATTTGGTATTATTATTACAAAGCTGATGATGATGGAATCATCATATTTCATACATTGGAATGACCCGTGTGAGAAATTCTACACAAGTCCAATGCCGTATTAATGTACTCGAGTATATGTAATACGAAAATCTATAGTCAAAAATGGATGGTATTGAATTAAGTTGGAATTTAAAGAATAAGGTTGGCTAATGGCTATATACATGAACTGGAAAGTATGGACTGTTTGTATGAAGAATTGTGAATTCATATGGGGAAATAGGCTGTAAGGAAAGGTGTAATGGATGGGTGAAACATTGGAGACTGGAGAACGGAGAACGCACACGGTTCGTATAATGAGGTCTCTCTTTCTCTGTTAAGAGCCCCATATTTTTTCTCTTCAAGATAAATAATGAACTCATTATTCGTTGTAATGAAGTTATAAAACCAAGACCATCAATACTCACACACGTACATATTATGTATGAGTGTATCGTATCGTATTGTATTGTATTTTGAATACCATATAACGATATCCGTGTACACAATACACACATGTTGAGTACAAGCGGAGCTCCACTATATATGTAGTGAAAGTGGACTAATGGAAAAAAAGTTCAATGTTCTTATGGGATGAATGTTGGTTTTTTTCAAGACTGGAGTTCATCGAGGACTATTATGTACATACATGTGTGTTATACGATATATATATGAACGAAACGAAATGAACACACAAAACAAGATGAACAATGCATAGTAGAATATTGTTAGACAAACGATTGGGAATTGCCGAGAGAGTTTTTAAAATTCACTCTCTTTGCCTTTTGGAAGAGGAGCAAGAGAGACGAGAGAGAGAGAGAGAGAGAGAGAAGGGAGAGATAGCAACTTTTCTCGCCGACTCAATCTATCGAATCATCGTTATCTCAGAGTACATATAGACAACATCTTACAACAAAACTTCTTCATCTTGCTATTCCTTTCCAAAACAAATCTTCCTCATTTATCCAAATTGTATTGGAAATCAATCAACCCACTTGTTCTTCCCCATCCCAACCAATTCAACATATCTGTATGAACTCATTGAGTCATCCAAGTCCTCAAGTCACAAATCCGCATTTCATCCACATCCAAAGTACTCCAAAGTAACAACATAATCATAATATTATTATGTATTATTAAGTATTGAGTCATAGTGAATATCCCATATCTTTCGCATTATATCAATATCCATCATACTCATTTCTATACTCTGTCTCAAGTTTTATCAGTATCAGCAGAAATCATTTTTACAAATCCTTTCATCTTTTATCTGTAATCTCTCCGAATCCCGACACTCATGCAGCTCTATATATATACTGAGTACATATATACTGAGTACACATTATACTCTATATCCAATAGATATTATCCATCCCTCCTCATGGCAATAATTACTAACAACTTTGTTCTCACATTTATATTTTTTACATCTGCATCTGCAACTGCAAGTATACTTAGTAGAAAAAAATATAACGCACACATAGGTAATAATAATACATAGATGTACTTATGTAGAGTGTGTGTGGATATGACAAGCACGGGCATAATTAGGAAACTTCTTTTTATTACTACATATTCACATGTAGTAGTAAAATAATAAATATTAATGATGATATAGATTATAGTTTTCCGTTTCACAAGTACATTTTATCAATTGTGTACATCACATATGCACTATTTTGATTGTACCCGTTGTCAAAAGTCTGTAGAGAGAGAGAGAGAGAGAGCGAGAGAGGGGAGAAGGAGGAGAATATAAAATGTAATGAGGTGTGCTATAGATGTAGATTATTACACTGAACTCTGTGTATGACTATTTCCAGGACGTGTATTGTAAATTAGAATAGTTTTTTCTTCATGTATAAGGAGCATCAGCAGAAGGGCAAAGCGATACAGATTTTCTCCCTCCCGCTTAATTAAAGGTGTCATTACAATTTTTTCACTTTGCTCCTTCTCTCGCTCTCTCACTCTCTCTTTGCAGACGTATTAATTATTGTGGAAAATGACTAGCACGTGTCAAATTTGAACAAGATCCATTTCAACTGAGTTGTAGGTACAGAGGCAGACAATAAATGTGATTTACAAAGAACCTTGTGTGCGCGAAAAAAAAAACTTGTGTGGAGATCCTCCAACACCGATCTCTCTCTTCGCTCTCCTCTAATTCTCATCATCATCAAGGAGATCATTATTATATATTTTCTAAACCACAAGCTTCTTCAAACTCGTCGTCATTGTCTCTCACTCTTACCTTCTTACTCACATCTTCCCTTCGCTCACATATTCTCTCTCCCTCTCATTACAGCACACTCTGTCTCAACTTGTTCTGACACTCGTAGAGAGAAACAATTTCTGCTGCCGCTCCGGTTGCACACATATGACTGATATATAATTCTTATTCCATAATGACTATGACTTTTTCTACCCGAGACATAATGTAAAATAATTGAGAGTAGTTAGACTAAAGGTATGATTATAGTCCAAGACCAAATTTAACTTGCATTACATTCGGTTACAGATTGAGACGACGAGCACAATCCCAACAGCAGAATTGTTTTTCCTCTCTTTTCATTTATCGGCAGTCCACTGGCCAATGTAATGTCCCTATGTAATGTCTATCTGCATATAGTATATGAGTTTATGAGCTAATCGTCACGTTATTTTCTCATTATCATAATTATAGCTTGTACATTTTTTCAAAGAATTTTCATTCCCACTTGGACTTGTATATAACAAGAGATTAAACATAATAATGGTTTCATTTTTAATTGGATAGGTGGGCTAATTAAAATATTTGTTTGTACAAGGAAGAACAAAATGAAATTTACATTTTACATTTTATGTGGAGGATATGGCTCAAAAATAAACCACATTTAAATATTTGAGTTTCAAGCTGTACATGCAGTCATCAAATGGACTGATTGGGAGTATGGACAACTGTGGATAACGAATAAAAAATAACGATAAATGTGTAGTATTATTATTTATAATATTGTAATTTTGAAAAATGAGTTGAGCTGAGGACAGGCACAAAAGTTGAATAGAAATGACGAGTTGAAGTTTTGTATTAGTTTGTGACTATTCGTGAAGAATACAAAGTAACAAGTGAAAAAGGGTGAGGGGCATAGAGAGATGGAGATAGAGAGACTCTCTCTGAGAGAGGGAGATGTTGTAATAATATTATGGTTTTAGATTGAATGGAAATGATACTCTCTGAGTCTTTGAGAGGAACATGTAGACAAGTGTAGATAAGATACCCTGGACAGTACTCAATTACAATATATGATTTTATTTTTCGCATAATATGCGAGAGAGAGGGACAAGACAGATTCGTCTGGTTGGCTGAAATGGATTTTTCATATTTCATCTTGGTAATCTTAATCTTTTCCAAACATATAGTCCATATATACACAATTTATGGTACAAATGGTGAATACTATAACCAGCATCACAGCAATCATCTCCTATAAATGTTTGAAAAATTGTGTAAAGTCGTACGTGAGTATTTGTGAGTGAATGAGTGAGTGAGTGAGTGTGTGTAAGTATTATTGTTATTATTATTGTATGGACTCACTCATTCTCTCATACACACACACACACATGTAAATTTATGGATGTAGATGCTGGGATAGCTTGTGGGACAGGGAGATGAGAAGATTGATAGGTGCACGTTGTAGGTGATCAGAATTCAGAATGCAGAAGCAAAAAGATTTTTATTTGGTCATGAGATGGAAAAAATTTGAAAAAAAAAAATCATCATCTCATAAATCCCCTGCAGTCTTCCCGTAATGCACCTTTCAAAACAAACTCATAACTTTCTAATTTTCAAATCTGTCTCTGCCCGTCCGTCCGTCCATCTCCACATCCATTACCATTACACTATACGTTACATAATAAATACCTACATACATACATACATATCCACCATATCAAATCAACGGTCAATGAATTCCAATTCCAAAATCCAATGTCTGCTTGCTACGTGTACTTAGTAGTAGAACGGACTTTCATTAAATGAGCACATGAGCTGTCTTACTGACTAACTTAGTTGAGTATTACACATAACGATAGCCAATGTATTTACAAGTGTAGTTTACAGAGTACTATATTTAACTATTTCCATCTCATCTTATCGCCATCAGTATTCTCGCTTCAATCCATCTAGATGAATCTTACATTATTTATTCTGATCACTTATCCACGGCCATTTTTACCCAGTGTCATCTACATATGTACATTTTACTTTATACAATACACACAATCTCTATATTTCATCTTCTATATACATATATACAGATTGTACAGACTTGTCTCCTTCAATATTGCCAATATATACAGACAGATAGACACTGTGGTGTACATATTGTCATTTATTATTGATCAAGGTACAAAGGGAGGGGGATGACTATGAACAGAAAATTTGTGATGATTGGATGCCATTTTTCATGACGTACTTACTCCATAAGGAATAAAATATTTTACAATTTTAGACCTTTCTAATGTTGAAAATACAAGATTTTCATTGTTGACTTTGTATTTTGTTATTGTTGAATGTTGAGTAGAGTTTAAGAGGGAAAAATTCCTGGGGACTTTGGGCATATGTTTGTGTGTACACTCTTAGATTTTGGAGGACGACAAAAAGTGTAAAATGAAAAATACACGTAAACGATGAACGGGTGAAGTAAAAAGTACTCCGAAAAGATGAATACTGACTCTATAGCAAGTATAATTTTACAAATACCAAAAACGAGTGCAAAACACACTTTCAGTTTACACATGCGGCATTTACACTTTTTATGTAACTTGTCAGCCTGCATATAGAGTAAAAAGTGAAATTGAAAGAAAGAGTTATGGCAAATCAGTGATTTGAAATCACAAATTCGTATTCTCCATTCAAAATTTTAATAAAACCAGACAAAAGCGCACGCTACCCTTGAAGATAAAAAATTAAATATTTATTAAAGTCATTTAATTTTGTCGATTGTGTTATCGTGAATATATTCACCACTGTACGATATGTTATTTTATTGGGCTTCAAGATTTTCAAAAGGGAATTAAAAGGTGAGCAACTTGTATTCTGTACCTTTTTGTAGTATGTAGTATGTACCTACAGTAATAGACACATGTGGGAATTTAATTGTCAATAATTGAATATAATTATTATAGATCGTAATTATTATTGGTTCTTGGAATACCCACTCAAGTCAAGTAATTGTAATTTCAGAACAAACATTCACCAGCAAATTATTAACATGGACCAATATGTGATTGATAAGTTACATGAGTGCGGATGTTCTGCCTATACGTTGATCAATTCCGACGTAAGAATCCTCTTAAAAAGCTTGAACACCTATTTTAGAAAAATAATTGAAATGAACGGTGTACGAATGTTTGGGCACTATAATTTATGTATGTGTGCAATAATATTACAGACAGCGAAATTGACTCATCAACATTTAACGACCTCACATCTGAATATCTTAATCAAATAATTCCTGGAAAAGTTGGATCTCACATTAAAATTCATAGGGAATTTTATTTACAACGTGACTCCGGACTCTGATTTGTCTTCAAAAGCATTAAATCTTAAAAGATTTTTGCAATCAAAAATTATCGTATAATTTTTCAAGTTTCAAATTGATTTGTAATAAAGTTGTTGCTCAAACATCTCATAATGCTCACTTT